>JAKUCB010000043.1:0-25004 GCA_030563345.1 Diutina scorzettiae
GAAAAAGATGCCATTTTTCGATGATTTGCACAAGGTGGAGGATGATATTATTTACGACTGATTACTATATTGCATTATCTTTAATACCAAGTTTGTAGGTGCGCGCACTATCTAAACTAAGCAACCATGGGATTGTTTTCCGGGACCCCCACTCCTAGGTGATCCATTTTAAAATATAAACAGAAACACTTTGTAGATGATTTTTAAAACTTATTGGAAACAAATTGTTTTTGCTGCAATTACTGTGGCTAGTTTGGCTGTTCCTAGCAAGCTGGTGTCACGTTCGACTTGAAGAATTCTGAACAACCCAGACCCGTTTGTCTTGCAAGGAGAGCTGGCACTGAAGTTTTACCTATTACTAAAAGGCGAGATGTATGTAGTTTCGAAATTGCAATTGGGTATGAAGATGAAGTGCGTCAATTTCTTTTCGACACTGGTTCAGGAGATCCTATCATTTACAGCAATGTACTAAATGATACCAGTTTTTCCCGACCAGATGGGCAAACCTATTTGTTAGTGTTTGCAGATAATTCCTCTACGATCGGTGATTTTGGACAATCGGACATCTTTCTTGGAAATGGGAACCACCTCAAGAATTTTACTTACATGTTAAATCAGGAACATACTGTCGATAGTAGTCCTATCAAAAGAGATTCAGAATCTGAGATATCGAAATCTTAGGCGGCGTTCTTGGGGTTGGCAAGAACTCTTTTGAAAATAACAACTATGACTTGCCATATGCGTTGAAAGAGCAAGGAATTATTAATACGATGGGTTTTTCTTGTTATTTTCACGGAGAACGAGGTAAAGTGATTTTTGGAGGAATTGACAAAGAAAAGATTCACGGAAATTTGGCCCAAGTCAACTCAAAACCTCTGAAGTGGTCAGATGTGACGAATTACCAGGTCAGTCACGGTAATTACACGCTGTTGTCAAATATGCTGGCCACTTTCGATACTGGAAGCGGCCAGATTTTTTTACTGATGAGATTCTTGAAGGACTTGGGATTTCTGGGCTAGCCAAAGATGCTAAGCTGGGGTATTACAATATTGAAAATCCTGATCCAGATGGTTCAGTTACTATAACATTTCTTGGTCCCGCTGATGAGTCATTTAATTTTGGGTGTTCCTATTTGGGAGTTGAGTTTCCCGGAAATAATTGATCATGTTCCAGGGGTCGGCATTTGTATGGATTACAAAGTGAGAGTTTGTCCTCGTTCAAAGGTAGTATTATAGGCTTGAACTTGTTAAAATACCTTTTTGTTGCTCGTAATTTTTACAATGGGAATTTCTATGTTGCTCATGTGAGAGATTCTGATAAGGAAGACATCGTGGAGTCTGATTTTTAGTTGTCGATCTTGAACTTTTGTTTCCAACTTGGAATTAATATTTTTTCTGGAAATGGTGCTAAAAGTATGAATAAAATGATTACCAATAGATCTTAACCAATTATCCATATGTAGATTTTTAGCTAATCCCGTGAATTCCATTATTAGTAGGAATTTGCTAATATCTAGACAGGACCTATCTGATAAGTTCCAATAATATATGTACGCGGTTATTTGGCAGAATTTTGTCAGTATCAGCTGCGACCACTATGATCTGCCATCCTCTCCATATCTATTAGCGTTGTTCGCTAACCCGTGTGATCACCGGTACATGCAAATAAAATGTGAGTGCCGATGGAGATAACGATAAGGTCCGTCATCCGAAATGCTACAATGTCCCATGGATGAAAATTGCCCTTTCATCGCCTATCCTGCTCTATTAGAAAGTTTTATTTTTGTACCTACATCTCTTGACTCACCTGTATTTGGCATGTGAAGAATGGGAGGAACCATGACATCCCATAAACAGCCGCTGTCAATTCGAGGAAAATCACCCAAATTGAATCTATCCGTAGACGACATGCTCTCAATGGTGCAAAACGGGCAATGATATGCTTACTAAGAGATGATTCAATTACTAAAAGCTCAACTCTAAATGTTGAACTCGGTCACGACCGACTGTTCAATTGTGACTTCGAATATGATGTCAATTGAGGGAATTCCGATGGTTGAAAATACAACTGTGTTTTTTTCACCTGAATACATATAATTCAGGTCCCCCATTGTGTCCTTCTGAGTCATTGGCTATATTGGGGGGTTATACAATTTGAGGCGAATATATCCTGGTTGGGAATTACACAAATGCAGCAAACGTACCAGGCTTGCCTTGATGTACCACGAGAGCAAACTATTCCAGGGATAGTCAGCATGAACACCAAGGGTAGTAAAACACCAGAATTGTGGATATGGAAGTGGGGGAAAGGTGAAAAAAAAAGGTGAAATAAAGAAAGGATGTTGCGATGTGGAGGGTAGAGTTAAAAGGTGAAAAGGGGAAATAAAGAAAAGAAATGGTCAAGTGGATGGAAGATTTTTGGGGTATCATAATCAATGTAGGTACGTAGCTCTAAAGCGAGCTATAACCTCCAGCCACTCTCATGAAATTTGGGGGGAATTTGACTTCGCCTTCCCAAAACGCTCTCCAGGGCTCTTCCGTTTTTCGGATTTCTTATCAACAGGATTACTGACTACTCAGCAGATTGATGTTTATTACCGTTGAACCATTAAATTGGCCAATTTTGAATCCAACGACGCTTGGATTACAATGATTTTGTCTTCTTGTAAGCTATCGCCGTACACACTCTCATATCCCCTCCCTTCCACATGATCCCTCATCTCTAAAACTTCCTATCCGGAATCGCGATTCATTTTTCCGAAAGTATTTTTTAGTATATTTATAATCCTTACGCAAGGCTTACTAACGTACTATATATATTGTAGCGACTAACGAGTAAAAGAAACATGCCATCAAGCACAGTCTATCAAGTTATAGATTCCAAAAAATCTGTAGTGGGAGGAAATGCCGTCATTTACCGTCTGCTTGGATCTGATGAATTTGTTTCATTTAATCCATTCTTAATGATCGATCATATTAGTTGCTTAGACCAAGATTCGGGATTCCCATTACGACCTCAGTGTGGCCAGGAAACAATCACCTATTGTATAGATGGCAACCTTTGTCATGAAGATATCATGGGAAATCGAGGAATGCTACGTCGAGGAGACCTTCAAATCATGACATCAGGTAAAGGAGTTGTCCAGCTGGAAATGCCCTATATAGGAGATGATGGCAAAGCAGCTGAAGTAATCCAGATATGGATAGATCTTCCTAAGAAGGTGAAAGAGTGCTGTCCCAGATCACGGGACGTATTCCAGTGGGAGATCCCAAGTTATACATCTCGTGATTGTCTGGTAAACGTTAGAGTTATCTCGGGGTCGCTGTATGGAGTGACCAACCAGGTGGAAATGACCCATGGTGGAGTCGAATTTTACCATTTTAACATCAAAGGAGGGGCCACTTTTGAACAAGACTTACAATCGAAAACAAACTATTTTTTGTACCACATAAAAGGGGGCAGCCTAACCGTTAACCATGACACCACGATTAATTGTCACCAGTGTGTATTCTTCAGTGACGGTGTCAGTCACCTTACTGGGAATGCCGCCGGAGATGCCGAGTTTATTGTGGTGGGCGGGAAAAAGTTGTGCCAGCGACTGGTTCTGCATGGTTCATTTATTGCTGGTTCATGTCGAGAGGTTATTAGAAAAGTTTATGAGTTTAAGCGGAGTCTGGGGGCGTTTTTCGGAGCACAAGAGTGGCGGTCGCTGATATCGTCGGGTGTCACCCTGGAAATGGTTCATGGGGCGTTTCTTGCCAGTGAAGAAAACCGAAGGATTCAGTAGCAACAGTCTTGTATGCTATAATAATAATGGTCTATTCATTCACAGTAATACACATCGTTATAACGTTATTTTAGAACTCACTTCAACAATTGTTCAATTTTGGCTTCCAAAGCCCTCAACCGTTCGTCCTTTTCCAACAGAGATTG
Source organism: Diutina scorzettiae (assembly GCA_030563345.1). NCBI lineage: Eukaryota > Fungi > Ascomycota > Pichiomycetes > Serinales > Debaryomycetaceae > Diutina > Diutina scorzettiae. The sequence goes on from JAKUCB010000043.1 coordinate 3,934, forward strand.
GGTCAACTTTTCGATTTGGTTTTCGAATTGCAAGGCAATATTGTGAAGCTTTTCCACGGTGGCCTTGAGGGTGGGGGCGCCCTTGGAGGAGGAGGCTTCAGACTTGGTTGGAGTGGATTCAGCATTGGCAGGAGTAGAATCGGCCTTGGTAGGGGTAGATTCGGTGGGGGTAGCCTTGGATTCCTTGGTTTCCTCCTTGACTTCCTTGGTTTCCTCCTTGACTTCCTTAGGTTCGTCCTTCTTCACTTCCTTGGATTCTTCCTTCTTCACTTCCTTGGGTTCTTCCTTCTTTACTTCCTTGGGTTCTTCCTTCTTCACCTCCTTGGCGATTTCCTTGGCCTTGGGCACCTCTTCCCAGCCGTCATTATCTTCAACCTCGTCATCAGAGTTGTCTTCGACACTCTTGAGCATCGTGTTGACCTTGGTAGACAGTTGCAAGGTGTCATCAAGCTTGGAATCATCCAACTTGCCCTTGGGTTCCTCCTTGGGTTCCTCCTTGGCTACTTCCTTTTCTTGTTCCTTGGGTTCTTCCTTTTTTTCCTCCTTCTTTTCCTCCTTTTCTTCCTTCTTCTTCACCTCCTTGGTAACACTAGTAACAGGGGCACTCTCCGTCAATTCCGGCTCTTCACCCTCAAACAACGCCTCCATATTCATCAAAATAGGACCGTTCACATCCTTCCCTTCAAACCATTCACTGGCACTGCACGCAGCCTTGTTGGAAGCACAATCAGGGTAAATATCGTCTTGAAACAATTCCAGCTTTCTGGGAACAATAAATGAAATAGGTTCAATCAACAGATCCTTCACCGTCTTGTACAGCCGCACCACTTCGCATTCCTTAACATTGACTGCATTCTTCGGAGAAATAGTAAACCCCCGTTGAGGGTCAGTCAGAGAGTATTGGGAAAGCTCATGCAAAACGTCATTGTCATACTCGTAATAGCGGATGTTCCCGTCCCCCTTACCAGCAAGATACAACATCAGCGTCAGATCATCGTAGAATGGAATCAACACCCCCGACAGGGCATCAATGATTTGGAAGCCGTTGATGGGCCCTTTTTCAATGGCATTGACGTCCCACAACCCAATTTGCCGGTCCAGCAACCGGTCAAAGCCGGTGGTCAACACCCGGTCGGTGTTGCCCAACCAAACCACCCGCAGCGGCTTGGCCCCACTATGAGAAGGGCCCTCCAGAATCACCTCCCCCTTGCGAACATCCCAGATCCGCAACTTCTTGTCTCGAGAAGTGGTGGCCAACAACAGCCCGTTGTAGTTGAACACAAACGAAGTCACCAAGTCATTGTGCTTCAACGTGATCACCGGCTTTCCCGTTTCCAAATTCCAGATTTTGACGGTGTAATCCAAAGATGACGATGCAAGGACGTTTTCCGCACACGGGTGGAATTGGACATGGCCCACCTTTCTGGTGTGGCCCAGCAACACCTTTTCCGGTTCGCTGATATCCTTAACTTCGTCGTTTTCGTCAAGGTAGTTGTGGAAAGAGTAATCTTCAGGAATGTTCCACAATAACAACTTGCCATCGTCGGAAGCTGAAACGATTTGTTGGCTGTTGAAGGGATTGAACGCAGTGTCCGTCACCGGCGCCTTGTGGCCACGGAACAATGGAACTTGATCCGGAGCCTTGCCTACCTCCCCCACAGGGATGATCGCAAAGGCCCCCCCGCCAGACGCGTCCCAGTTGACCGCGAGGTACTTTCCGTTGGCCTGGATAATGTTGGAGTCCCACGCGTTCTTGGTAACCTTTAAGTTTTCATAGCACAATTCCTTTTTCGAGGGTTGGCCAAATACGTGCCGGTATTTACTTGCCCGAACAAACTTTCCGCTAGTTGTTAGTGGTGGTGGTGGTGGTGGTGGTGGAGGGTATTGGTAGACCTACCTCATAATGATACGTGTAAGTGTAGTGAAATAACGAGTGTTATTCGCGCGCCCAGCCACGTCTGAAAAGGGAAGGTAAATAGAGGTGAGAGGTAAATAGAAGGTGGTGGTTGGGGAGAAGGAGGAGGTGGTGGTGGTGGGTGGGGCGGATGTTGTCTTGACGATGGTAAAGACACTGTAAGGGGAAGTTTATCAACTTTGATTTGGCCCGGGCTCATAATCAGGGTCCACGCGCAGTTGAACACGCGTCACCTTGATAGTGGGTAGGTACAATTTTGTGTTTTGAATGGGTATAGCGAAGGTGGGTAAATATTGATCGTTAACAGAGGCAGAGTATGAGTGATTGATAACTAGGATTGTTGTACCCAAGGGTAAATTGGTTCTATTGGTGGTCCCAATTGTGTAATGATTTGTTACCGTTTGTTACACCACTGCTAACATTTTGTTACCACCATGCGCAAATATCCAAGACAATTGCAACAATAAAAAAGAGTACTCCTTTTTATGATTTAATACCCAGGTCAATTTCGACATTTAAATTTAACCGTTTAAAAAATATTACTCATTTATATAATATACATTACTTACAAAGTCTTCAAATAAGCAGCCCTTTCTGCTTCTCTCTCTTTTAGACTGCCGCGTAAGGGTCCATCGATCAATTCCTTTGTTACTCCACCACTAATAAGTGTTTTCCAATCCCTTACCTTTTCAAAACCATTCCTGGCCAATTGGTAGTCTATAACCTTATTTGTGATCCCATCCATCAGTGTAGACACAAATGGTCCTTGTTGGACAATCTTTTGATCCAACGGCTGGCCACCGACAAGAAGAAACTCTGTATATCCCAGCGTTGACCCTGTAATACAATCACCATCAATGTTGAAAGTGGCAACTTCCTGTGACTTTATTTCTTTCCCTTCAACAACCAAACCGTCGCCCTTAATGCATCGTAACAAGTAATTATATTCAAGGTTGAGCTCTTGGGTAAACTTTGCGCCAGGGAAGAGAATATAATGGTATATTTCAGTCGGTGTAAATGTAAATTCTTTGCGGGATTCCACACCGTACAGTTTCCCTGAAATAACCTTAACCTGAACTCTTCCCTCGTCCGCATCGACAGTTGGGATTTCCCATTCTCTCAAATCCTTATATCTAGGAGGACTTTCTTTCAACTCGTTAGGCATATCTACCCAAAGTTGAAGCAATTCAGCTGACGAACCGTCATCAGCGGGAAAAGGCATTTCTGAATGCACAGTACCACTTCCAGCAGTCATAAACTGAAGATCCCCAGGATAGAGCACTCCTTTACTCCCAGTCAAGTCTTCGTGGGCAACAGCCCCGTTTAGGCAATAAGTTATTGTTTCTTGACCAGCATGAGGATGTTCAGGAAATCCTGATCCTGGCAGCTTTTGTATATGATGGTCCCATAAGAGAAAGGGGGAAAATGGCTTATCAAAAAAGTAGCATGCATTGCTTCCGTGTGGTAGAGCTTTAGCTTTGATGATGTTTGAAACTGTTCTTTGAGTCATTACTTCGTTGGCTTTGTTATGGCTTGTGCTTCTTTTATATTACTTGATTTGTGATGGTTACAAATTTACTATAAGGATGAGTAATCATTAATAATCATATTGATAGAACCTAAAGCTTATCAGTGTGGGGTGATTTTATTCGGCTTATTTTTAATTTGGGCAGGACTAAATGATGTTTAAGGATATTTTAGAATGTTTTTGAGATTTTGCACTTTTTTGCGTATGTTGGATTTTTGGCTTCGCACTTTGGATTATCGAAACTTGGGGAAGACAGTGGAACTTTATCAAGTTTAGAAAGTTAGAGAGTACAATTTTTAACAGCAACCAAGAGTACGGGGCTGACTCTGTTTATGAAAATTAATTGATAAATGATGGATAGCATGATTATTCCATTCCTCATTTTGCAACCCCAAGCAATCTTTTTAAAATCTCGTCATCAGAAGCTAAAAGTGCTAAAGACAACAATCCACGCCAGAGGTAGAAAAAAATCCAGGTGCTAGATACCAAAGTAGGCTTTATCAACTCAGTGCTCGTAGTTTTGTTTTACATCAACTCGCAAACCTTGAATGAAGCCTGTACTTGCTATACACTTAAATTTGAATGGAACAACTTGAAAAATCCTAAAAACTATTGGGGCCTTTGTTTTCCAAATGAAAATCACTAATTACATATAGCTTTCACTATTAGGATGGATGCCATGACGGGTGATACGTCGTCAAGGGTACCGTTACCTCAATCGATTTGCCACTGGACAAACAACTTACTATAAATATACTCCTTCCTTCTAGCTTTTCTTTATTACTCCAACCGAGCTGCTTACCCGGGGACGAGTAATTGCCGTGGAATTCCTTCAACTAATAAGATATTTGGACTTGACAACCCTCAGTTGATTATGGTTCTAGGTTGATTTTTTATTCCAACCGGACTGATTACCCAGGGACAATTATTAGATTAGTTGCCGTGGATATAGAAATCCTTTACTAATAAGTTTTGGGACTTGACAACCTTCAGTTGGTTATGGTTCTAGGTTGCTCTGTAATTCCAACCGGTTGACACCTGGAGAAGAAGGATTTGGAATGGACCACCGAATCCTATCCGTGCTTGGTTAGGTGACGGTACCTGGATCTTCGTGGTCTGGGGAGAGTAGATTTGCTCACCGTTATTTCCTTGGACATAATATCTGAGTTCAGTATCGTGTTAAAGGAAATAAATCCTAAATATATAGTCAAGTAGAAACATGTAATTGTAGGCAGTGCAATGGGGCTTCCATGTACTCCACCATCACCACCATCCACTTTTCGCGCGATGGCCACTCCATTATCGCTTGTTGTGGAACACCTACCCCACGAAAAAAAGGTCCTATTACTCAAAGATGCCATTAACCATTTAGAAAAATCTGAGTATGTCGAGACCGCTGCTCTCGTTTCATCGGTGGCTACGGATTCTCAAACTAAATTGGTGTTACAATACTGCTGCGATGAGATAAAAGCTGATAACACTAAAAGCTATCCTCAGATAGTTAGTCTTGTGAAAGCATTTTATCTCCACAAAGAAATCCGGCTGTTTTTACACCAACCTGTTCTCTCTTTTATAACCAAGCCTTTCCAAGCATGGACTGACCAATTCCCCCATCCAGAGGCTGGTGAAGAAACTGACGTATCCGTTGAACAATTGGAGCCATTATTGCACTTTTTAGAGTATTGGTTCTGCCACCAGGCTGATTCTGGCTCCGAAGGGCTCGATACGTCATTATTGCTTCTTCTTGGGGTACAAAACACCTCATTGGGAAACTCGGCGCTGCAAATTCTTCGTTGGCGGATGAATCAACTTGAAACACCGTTGTTGACGGTATGGAAAGCGATCTTGGCGCTTGTTTCGTCACTGGTTCAGACCCAACGGTCTTGGGGTTTTATCACCTGGCTCAGGTACATCAATGGTGCTGATTCGCTTCGTGAAAATTCAGACTATCAAAAGATACTTGCATCTGATGATTACTGGCGGTGGTTATGTCTGGGACTTGCGTCGACGTCGCTGGACCATCGGCGGTTTGCCCTTCTGATTCTTCAAATCTCTGTCCAATACATTAAAACTAATATTCACAATGAATATCTTGAATGGAGAGTTGAAGATGAGGAAAAACATCTTAATAGTTGGGGTCGGTTTATCACATACTACGAAATCGTTGCCATTGACACCCTGCTTCACCAAGCAGAAGCTGCTTCGGGTGATATTCTTAAACTCTTGGCTCCTGATTCGTTGGTTAAGCCCCAATGGGGATTGTCCTTGCTTTCCACGGGGTTTCGGGCTGATATGGATAACGTAAGACGGTTTGTGCTTGGTTTGTTACTCTCGCTTTCGTCTCAGCTGTTGCCTGAACTTGGTCAAGTTGAAGATACTTTATCTGAAGTGATTCTTCCCTATGCGCTCCTGGCCCATCATTTCTCTATGGTCAAGGAAATGGGAAAAATCACTTGCCCCTATGGTACGCAGTGGTACCAATTCGTCGCCAGCGCCGTGGGCGAATCGCCCCAATTGGCAACTATATTTATCAAGTATCTCGCTGCCAACCAAACTTTTGATCCGGCTAGAATTTATACTCTTGGTGGCATTGTTGAAGGATTGCCTAAAAACATGTTGCAAGCCGACGAGGTGTCTGAGTCAGTGGTGACCCTTATGAGATACCGGGCTCAATCTCCTTTATTCGACCGTGCTCTCCAGACACTTCACTTTTCAATCTTAATGAAATTAAAATATCACCAGTCGGTGGTAGACATTATTTGTGGGTTTAACCGGTGGGATATTGTTAGTGCCTACAGGCATGAGTTGAAGGAATATCTTGGTGACGTCATCCCTTTAAAGTTGCAAGGGTTATGGGGAACACACTCTCCGGCAAATATTGGTCCCGTGTTGCTTCTGAAACTCCCTGTTTCTGACGCTTCTGTGGTGGTCCAAGCTCTCGAAAACGAGGAGTATCTTGAATCCTTGGTTGCGGTTGATTTTGAATCGTATAAGAGTATGATTCCGTCTGATTTGGACTTTTTATGGTCTCGTGCGAGACAATTGTTGGCACTGGAAAATTATGATGACGTTGAAAAAGGGCTGACTGTAGTCCGAGTATTTACTAACGTTTACCTTCACTCGCCATATTTCCTCCTGTGGGATTCTCTCCGAACTCCCCTTCTTTTGCACTCTTCGAAGCTCTCCAAAGAGTCAAATAACTTTTATAAGCTAAAGGATGGTATTGAGGGATGTTATTGGCAGGTTCTTGCTTCCACTTTGGCCAAGACTGATGTGGTCAACTCAGAAATTTCCGAATGGCTCTTTGCCCAATTTAATCCACAATTGGCATTTGAAGCCACCGAAGCACAAATGAAAATTGGCAAATTACTCATTGGGTGTATAAATCTGGACAAGCTCGTGGATTTTTTGGCAAATGTTTGGCACACAATGGCGAATTCAAGACTTCTGTTTGCACTGAGACGGTTTCAGATCGACCTCATTTCATTATTGCTCAGCCTGGAATTTATGGCGGTAAGTGAAAAGGACGAAGCAGTGGCCAGTTCGCTTTCACTGGTATGTATGCTGATCATTGAAAATTGCAGTGGCCGCCGCAGTTTATGGCCAACCATGGCAAAGTGCTTGCTCAGTTATAAAAACATTGAGCTGCTACCTTGGACGGTAGAGATTATTATCCGGGGATACTTGGTTTCCCAAGTCTCTAGTTCGATTTTCCAAGGGGAGCAAATTGTGGACCTGGTAATGAAGCGATTGGGCGAAAGTGGCGATTGGTACCGTGAGGTATACGGTGATGAAGAAGTCAGTGCTAGAGTGTACCTCTTGGCTCTATTTAACCGAGTCTCCACCGCTAGTTATGCCAACCATATCGTGTCGTTTATTGCCGAAAACGAGCTGGAATTCAATTTCCGCAAGGTCAATAGACGTGCTGATGCATATGAAGAATGGGTTCGTGTTCAGATTTCCCAGATCCTCGTTTCAGTGGTGGATATTGCCACGATTGATGCCGGTGAATTCCTCGAACTAATGCTTGTACAGCCGCTGCCATGGGTAAGGGTGTATTTTGAATGGATTGTCGCCCACCACATGGTTACTGACATGTCGTTGGTGGATTTGGCTTTGGAAAAGGCCACCAAAGCACTCGCGCCTTCTCAACTTAACGGGTTACTAAGAATGGTGTTTTTGGCTTCTAAACAAATGAGTGTATCCAACGAGGTGACGGTATTGACTCGATTGATCCCGCTAGTGGTGGCCCAGGCTTCTTCAAACCGGGCTCTGGTTCGTCATTTCAGTCTTTCGTTACTGTGTCTGATTCACGATGAGATTTGCGAGAAATCACTCAACCTTGATCCGTCATTGTTGCTGGTTACCAAGTCTCTTTATGAAACCGTGTCTGCTGGTCATCAATTGGGAGTGTACCGGCCTGGGGATGCCCAGCTATGGGACATATCCGATTTATCATTGGTGTCAATTGGTGGAGAGGTTTTGATGAAAACCAGTGATCGTGATACCTACGATTGGATTTTTGCAGAATCATACAATCGCTACCTTGGTGGATTCGATCTTCGTCACCCCATTGGATCCAACCATCCTCAAGATTGGATTCTCACGAAGAAGGAGGCCACGAAACAAAAGTCAAACACCACCACCGATACAATGCTTCAAACTAAAAGTGGGGCGTGGTCAACGTTTGTTGATGTCGAATCTGAAAGGGGTTCAGATGTTGTTCGTAGTGATCTTATCGTTGTGGCGAGTTTGGTGGACAAGCCCCCCAATTTAGGGGGTATTTGCCGTCTTAGTGATGTTCTCGGGGCTGGGATGATGACTGTGGATGATTTAAAGGTCCGGGACCATCCTCTGTTTAAAAGTGTTGCCGTTACTGCTGACCGGTGGATGCCAATTGAAGAGGTCAAAATGGATTCTATTGGGAAATACTTACGAGAAAAGAAGAGACAGGGGTATACGCTTGTGGGGTTGGAGCAGACAGACCAATCAGTACAACTTTCGCCAGAGGTGAAGTTTCCCAAGAAATCAGTATTTTTGTTAGGTAAAGAACGAGAAGGGATTCCTGGGTATTTGTTGGCAGAATTGGACTTTTGTGTGGAGATTAAGCAAGTGGGGGTTATTCGACTGATGAATATTCAAACTGCTACCGCTGTTTTGGTTCATGCCTATGCGTCTCAACATTGTTAGAGTACAATGTACGAGGGTAACCAGTTTGTTAAAGAAATATTGAGATCATAACTACAGTAAAGCACAACGTTAGCAAATAGAGAATGGAATAACAATGAAAAAATATGAAAACAAAACTGTGCGACACAACATGTTTGTTAAGGAAACGACTAAGATACTAAAGAACTATACTACAATCAAGCGCATCGCCAAGAGGATGAATGAAAACTAACACTCGCAAAACCACCACTACAACTGTTTTAACACTTTTAACCTTATACTAAATAACAAACTCCAACATTCGATTCTAAACAGAATTGACCACCAAAGAAGCAACGCCAGGCGTCTCCGCCCGAGCCTCCACCTTGGCGGCAATCTTCCCCCCAGTTTGGGCCAATCTAATCACTGCACCAACCTTACCGCCATTGACATCCTTACCCAACACCTTGAGAGTATGCGAGGTGGCATCCGACGGCACATAGTCCAGACCATCCAACGGCATCATCAGCAATTGCCCCTTAATCTTGGTCACCGCCTCTTCCAACCCAGACACCTTGATCGTCACCACCGAAGTGTCGGAATCAGGCCCCAATTGGTCATAGACCGAGGTGAAGTTGGCGTTGTACAACGGGGTGACAAAATCACCGGCCAACAATTCCAAGTCTTCAATCTGGTATTCATCCGAGTACCCTTCGTCAGCAACACCATCGTCAAGTTCCTTGTAGGTGTACAACAACGTGTTGCCAAACGCGGCCAACACTTCGTCGCCACCGCCCACTTCGGGGGCGGAAAACGCGACATACACCACTCCCAGCTCATTGGGACCCAACTCAGTGATGGGAACGGCAAATTCAACTTGGTAGGCATCATTATCCAGCTCCACCGCAATCAGCACGTCCTCCAACTTACAGTTGGGCAAAGTGTTGGACACTTCGTATTGGATGACCACCTTGTTGGATTCGTCAAACACGTGTTTGACCGCTTTGACGACGAATTCGTTTTCGCGCTCGGTAAGGTAAACAGGCGATTGCAGCGACTTGGATAACCGGCCAAACGCGGCAATTTCCGGCACCGCGAAAAGCTCGGCCTCGTATTGTTGTTGGTTGAGCGCGTCACCGGCACCCGACGCGTCGGATTCGCCACCGTCACCAGCGGGAGTGGTTTCGGTGATTTCCACAGATTCAAGCTTGGACAACTTCTTGGTGTACGCCAACAGCTTGAGTTCTTCTGCCGTCAACACCGGCACCTCGTCAATGGCAAACTTGGCGCCAAAGTCGCTGGTAGACAAGTATTGCGACAACTTTTGTTCAAGCACGCCAAGGTCAAACCGGCCTTCTCCCATCAACCGCCTGGGGTCCTGGACTCTCTTCATCAACCCGAGGGCAATCGCGGCGCGGTCGCGCACTTCGTCGTCTTGGTCATTAAGACAACGCGTCAACAAAGTGTGGATGTTGGCGGCAATGGAGCCCCCGCACACGGCGGCAAATTTGGCAAGCGCCACCACCGCCAGCGACCGCACCACCAGGTTCTCAAGCACCAACCGGTTGTAGATGTGGCGGATGTAGTAGGACGGATTCTGGGTGTAGGGACCCAGTTGGCCCAACAAGTGCAAGATCCGCACCAGCAACTCGGTGTATTCGCAGTCCTCGATAAACTCACACAAGTTCATCAAAATGAGCTGGTGGGCCAGGGCGTCGTCGAGGTAATTGATCAAATCAAAGAGAGCGTCCACCACCGCCAGCTTAAGCACCAACAGGCCGTCGTCCCGCAAGAGATCGGTAAGAAACAGCACAAGCTGAGGGTGCTTGTCGGGGAACTTGAGAGCCAAGTTTTCGATGGCGTCGATAATGACAATCTTGAATTCCTCGGTGATTTCGTCCATTAATTGGGTCATCTTGGTGATAAGACGGTCCACCAGCGCGGCGCCGGCGCCCAGCAGCCCCAGGCCCATGGTCTTGAGGAGAGTGGTGATGGCCAACGTCGAGATCAGCCGGTTGGTGTCGTTGATGAGGTTTTCCAATTCAGGCACCACCACCACCACCCGTTCGGGGTGGGCCAAGGCAATCTTGTTGATGAGTCTGATGGCGGCAAACCGGGTCAGGGTTCGCGGCACTGACAACAACTTTTGGAGGCAGGTGACAATGGCCATGTATTGGTCCTCCTTTAGGTGGCGTTCAAGCGCCACCATTGCCTTGCACGCCTCCAATTCCACCATGTCCAGCTTGTGCTTGAGGAACTGGGCAAGACTGGGGTACAAGTGAGGCAACATCGCTTGGTCGGCTTGCAAGATCTCGGAAATGTACCGGATCAATTGGATGATGGCCAACGAGTTCTTGAGGGTGCCCCCTTCCAGCAATGACGTCACCAACTTCATCAACCCCATTTTGTCGTGGTTCCGTAATGGGTGCAACAACCCCAACGCGTGGTATTGGTACATGTAGGACGTCAGCGGCAAGTTTGCCGTGGAGGCGCCGTAAAACTCGTGCAATTGCCACTGGGAGGGTGGGAACAGCTTGTACAGCAGCACAGCCTCCATGGTTTCGTTGGTGAGACGTTTAACCACGTCCTTAGCCACCGGAAGGAGGTGGTACGCCAGCACAAGCGCCGCCGACGACACCACCGGGTTCTTGTCGACAATGGAGTTTTTGAACAACCGTTCGGCCAGAGCCACAGTGGAGGAGTCCAATACCTTGGCAAGAGTCCGGATGGCGTCGGGTTTGTACACCAAGTCGCCGCCTTGGATATCCTTCATGATGGAAGACGTCACCATCAAAATGTCTTGGGAGGTGGCCGACAACTCCTTGATGGCCAAATAGACCAATTGACGCAACAGCGAGTCTTTATGTTGGAACAACTTGGAGATGGAAAAGAACAACGTCGTCAGTTCTTGGCTGGGGAAGGATTCGCCAAGGGAAAGGAGTCTGAGCAAAGTGGCGAGGAGTTGGCGGCACTTTTTCGCATTTACCGGCGAGGCGTTAAATTGTTGAAGGCATTCTTGGAAGACGGCCATCTTGTCGGGGGTGCCCCCGGCATAGACGTCCTTGCCTTTGTAGGATTGGGTGGACATGAGACGTGTCTTTTCGCGAGAACAACGAGTGCGAATAGTAGCGATTCAGAGAACGGGTGAGAAGAAAAATATCAAGGTAAGAACGGTAATAATAAACAACAGTAAGTTTTAAGATCAAACAATATTGATGGAAAATAGATCTGTGTGTCTGTTTAATCAAATCTCAAAGACAGGTGGGAGTGGGAGACCAACAAATATGACCACGGTGTGGTGACAGAAAATGAGTTACGAATTTGAAATTTAAAAAAAAAGTACAGAACGAAGTCGATTTTGACAGATCTAGTGTTTGTTACGTTGTTGATGGTGGGTGGTACGTTGGCAGTGAAAAGTCCAAGCCGCACCGTAAAAAAAGACGCGTGGAATACGCGTACAGTGAAAATAGTGTTGAGCCTAAATTAGTAAAGAAAAGTATAAATATATTCCCGACCACTGACTGAAGTGATAACACCAAAGCTGTGTATCTGGCATTCTAATCAATTGCTCTTCTAAGCATATCCGTAAAATCTTCGGCACTCCTCTGACCCTAGACGACAGTCAGGGAGTGGACTATTTCCTCGGCGGTACCTTTGAAGATATTGGGAGAGTGATTAATGTTAATATCGTTCATGTTATTAATGTATACAAACAAGCAAGGCTGGTTGAGACTCGCGATCTTTTGGTTTTTATGTAGTGTTTATACTTTCGGAATTATTGTGACTGACGTTCCTTAGTCTCAGCTGGTTCTGCTGATGTGATTCTTTAAGATTCTTTATTCGGCTGCTGCCGTGTAGATCCACAAGCTAGTTTTGGCCGCTGTGATTTTCTCTGATTTTTTGATCAACTGATGTGATTTTCTCTAGTTTTATGCCACATTGTTTTCTTTTGATCCATGAGGGTTCATTGAAAATGTTGTCTATCGTTATCACTCTAAATTCATCTTTTCATGTTTTTGTCGAGGCGCTGTAAAAACGAAGATGCATAGTGAACATTCAAATCTAGTTTTCTTCAATTACTTTAGTCATGTTGTTTTGGAGAAACTAAAATATGAATTTGGGATTAGTTCAGCTATTCCTTATCCTCTCTGATAATTTAACGATATGGGGAAAGGAAATTTGTGTGTCCAGAACAAGGTCCTATGGTGTAACGTGTTTCTAAGGTAGATGGGGGTATAGAGGGTTTTAATTTACAAGGGATCAGAGAGGTCTTTGAGGTGCCAGTGGCAGAAGTCTTCAAAGGAGGGGGTACAGGGGCCATTGAAGTAGGAGGTATCAGTGGTCTCCTAGGTACAAGGTTCAGATGTCTTCAAAGAAGACATAAAGAAGTTGTCGAAGTAGGAAAATTCAGAGGTCTTCAAAATACAAGGGCACACATAACGTGTTCAGAATTACCCCTAGAGAGTGGTCGTGGAAATAGTATACGACAAGTTTTCCTATTTTCAAAATTGAAATGTAACTCAGTAGTAACTTCCAGCGGATAAAATTGCTTGTAGGTAGAGATTTTTATCATCTTAAACTGGTACTGAGATGCCCTTTACAAATTGCCTGTTTTTGTCACCTACCACACAACTCCAAGAGAAAATCTAATATCTCACTTGGATATCAAAATGATAAAGGATGGTATAGTGAAAAATTGGGTCAAAGGTACAACAATGTAATGGAGCTTGATTTAATGTACATCTTACGAATACTGGTGGGAATAATGGTTGACTAGAGTGACGACTGGTTTTTAATTGATGCTCCTATGTACAGCTTTTAAGTGGTTCAAAACCGTACGGTTTTTTGCACTGATGATGAAGCCAAATTAACATAAATTAATGAAAATCGCTTAGGGCTGCGAAAGAAATCATCCTAACACTTTCTAGTTTTAAGTGATGCTTTCCCTAAACCCGGTGTTATTTCTGTTCAATCAACAAGAGTAAAAAAAATTGGCAATCGAAAGTGGCCCTAACAGAATTTCACCCGTTAAAATTTTCTGATAATATATACTATCCTAGGTCTCTTTAGTTCAATGTTGACATTCTAACCGAAAAGAACCCCATTATTGCTACTTCAAAGCACTCATCTAAAGGTGACAATTAAAGCCAAATGTTTTACAATCGAATATTATTAATAACCTCCTTTGAAAATTGGGTATGTATTTCTGGTTTCCTCAATTATTGAAGCAAACATCAACGGGTCAGAAGATTAATATTTACGACCATATTGAAGATGCAACCGAAAAACACAAAGGAATTACAGAGAATAAAGTTCTTGTCCATGAAAAACATTAGCCCTGTCGACTTTTGTATTTTTCGCTCGAACAAACTAGGCTCACCCTAACAATTGAGATTTGGAGAGATTCCAAATCTTCCATGGGCAATTTTGCAATTGGCCAACTCGAAACAACAATAAAAATTCGGAGTCCTGCAGCTGGAAAGAAAAAATTGATTTAAAAATTCTGTTCACAACTTTTGTCTTGAACAACTTTATCCATAAACATCATGAGGCTAGTCCCTACCTCTATTAATCTCACAGAATTTCTTCTATGTAACAGAATTCTTAAGTAAGAAACATTTTCTAATTCACCTACGAAGCTTCCTCAAATTTACGAAAATGCTTGACTAGAACTCATGTCAAAGGGAATACTAATTTTATTCTCATTTTCAAAATCACCCGAAGTTACATATTCACCATTCATAATGATCAACCAGCCCCAAGATCTCATATGGTATTCCATAGGCCAGTGACAGTTGCCAAAACAAAAATACCAATCGATTCTGGTTCCTGACTCGTTAATTAAAATAAGCAATATACTAAAAAATTTTAAACCAATGGAAGGAAATCGTCACCAAGTTTTACAATTGTTTTTTCAAAAGTTTGTCTCTCAAATTCAATCTCGTAATTCCCAAGATTTGTCCAATGAAGTTCCTTCAGTAATTAATTTGCTTGTGATTCCCGCAGATACGCACGAGCAAATTGTTCCGATCTCGGGGTCCAATCTTGATTCGCTAGAATCAAAAGTAACAATAGCCCATATTATTTGTGGCTTCAATTGAGTAAAAAGGGGGTATTTTAAGTTTGCCGGTATAATTCCAGTACGGGGGTTTTCAGTGTTCTCTAGCCTTGATCGACATTTAGCCGTGCCGTTGCCAAGTATTTTAATTGCGTGAACACCCTGTCAGTGGAAATGCCAAGGGTTGTATTAGTAGACGGTACCTTCCACGTGATGAGTAGACACCGGGATTAAAGAATAATATTGCAAATAGTATTTTTATTATCTGCATATAGTATTATCAGATTAATCATATATGCCTTGCATCATTGTAATTGAACATCAGCCGACAAAAGATAATCTTCTGAATTGATCTTCTGGATGAATATTCCGGGGTAATTGCTGTCGATGTTGTTTGTCACGTGTGTCAACGGTTCTCCTATCAAGAGAAGTAGAAGATAACCAAATTACAGTAAATCTCGTCTGGGGCATACAGCTGCATAGAGCTCTGTTAATGTGGGACAGCCTTACGACAACGCACGGCCTATAATTCTATAAAAGTCCTCCAATTTCACGTTTTAACCACCGATGAAGTTGTTCGAATTTTGGTTGGTTGGATATGTGCTTGCACTGAGCATCATATACCTGGAGCTTTCAGAAGCCTTCTATGCTTGCGAACTCCAGATGACACAAACTTCAAACTTCTCTAGTTACGACGAAAACTGTCTTTCACCAAACAATTTGGCTACCTGGTTGGGGTGTCTCAATGAAATTTACCCTACTGATAATGACGTGTTGGTGGATATCTTTAATGAAAATTGTGGATTTTATTACAACTTTACTTATAATGGATCCTTTGTGTCTGAGATGTTTACTTTATTTGAAGAGACTGCAGTTGACTTTGAAGGTGTTGGCGAGTCAATGGAAAACCCAATTAGGATGAATTATACCTTGACAAGAGACTCTTATATGAAAAGTTATAAATATTATTTGGGGAATTATAACAGATCGGTATACTATGGTGCGGGAATTTTATGGTATTGGCTTGGGGTCGTCGTTATTTATGCTGTGGTCAATTGGAGTCGTCGTTTCTACCCAATGAAAAAGTCCAACAAGTTGGTAAAGCTTTTCCAAAAGTACTTTTTAACTCCTTCCACGTTCGGCCATTGGAATAATGACTCATATAGAATTGGCAAGTTTGAACTTGCCATTGTTCCTAAGCGGATTGAAACATTGGTGGTCATTGGATTTATCATTCTCAGTTCTGTATTTGTGGGGATCGACATTCGCTGGGATGAGAGTGATGTGGTATACCCCACAACTGATTATGAAAATGCCGGGGTTATTGCCCGGGCACGGTACTTGGCCGATCGTCTGGGTATCATTGGTACATTTATGATTCCCCTTTTGATACTTTTTGCTGGGAGAAACAATTTCTTACAATGGTTCACCGGTTCCCTGTACACCACTATGATTGTATGGCATAAATGGATTGCTCGTATGTGTGTTTTATTTATTATGATTCACACAATCGGCTTCACTGTGGCCCTTGCTGATTATGCTGCTGAAGAATATAGAGAACTTTATGTCATTGGAGGGACATTGGCATTTGTTGGAATGGGATTAATTATTATTCAAGCACTTTTATTCCTTAGAAGATGGTGTTATGAGTTGTTCTTCCTTATTCATTTTGTATTATCGGTATTAATCATGGCCGGTGCCTGGATACATTTAAAGGATTTAGGTTATGGAGAGTTCATCTACGCTAGTGTGGCTGTGTGGGGGTTTGACCGGTTGGTTAGGTTTATTCGGATGGTGATAATCGGTCCTAAAAAGGCATGCTTCACCTTAATTGAAGATACAATTATTATCACGATGCCGATTAAACACGAAAAAGCTTACCCTGCTGGTGGTCATTTATTTGTAACTGTTCCTTCCCCCCTTCAAATTCTTCAATCCCACCCTTTTTGTTACGTTTCACAAAACAAAAATTTGACTTTGTTTGTGAAAGTCAAAGATGGGATTACTAAACGGTGGGCAAAAGAGTTGCTGACATACCCTGGTATGACTAAGAATAAAACTGTTCTTTTGGACGGACCCTATTCCGAACCGGCACCCATTTCCCGGTTTGATAATACCCTTTTCCTTGCCCTGGGTAATGGAATTCCTGGTATGATTCTGGAGGCCACATCTTATGCAGAAAAGCATAAAGATAAAGTTGCAAAAGTGGTGTGGATTACCAGAACGAGTGAGTGGTTTTTTGACCTGCTTCTGGAAGTACCTTCAAACGTGGAGGTGGTGATTTACCATACAGGAGTACAGGCTCCTTCAGAATTGTCTAATTCCGAAAATAAGGATAAAGAGCTGTCCGGAGAAGAACAGGTTCAATCTGAATGCGGGGAAAACATAACCAGATTATGTGGTCGTCCTGACTTACAAGCATTGATTAATGATGAGGCAACTACTGCTGACACCAATTTGGCCGTCGTGGCTTGTGGTCATCCTAAGATGGTTGATGAAGCTCGAAAAATTGTTGCTGATGGGAATTGGGAGGCGTATGTGGATTTTTTCAATCAACTACAAGTATGGACATAGATTTTTTGTTGGCATGAATTGGACTTGGCGAATCAATCAATAACAATATGAGCAAGAGATGCAGAGTCTTCTAAAATAACAGAACTGTACTAGCAACGTTATCTTATCAGCTATGGTGGGTAGGTCTGTGGAAGCACTGTAGAATCAATTATTTTGGCACTCAGTTTTGAAACGACAGTGTTCACGTAAACCATTCATGTGACCCCCATTAAAAATTTAATTAAACCAATAATCCACTAACATCCCACGAGATATCTATTTTATTATACCTTTCCTTTCCTCTCCCCAATCGTCTATCTTTTTTCATCACCTCATACCAACTGGTCGCATTTTTTTACCATCGATTTGAGTGATGTTGTCCCTTCTTGGCTTACGGGCTTTACGTACGCCACTGGTGGCATCGATGATGACCACTATGCCCAAAATCACCCAACAGTTGGTCACCCCCATGGTCTCCCTGTTGTTGGTTCCGTTCCGTGGGTTCAAGGTGAGAACTTCGGTGAAAAAGATGTGTCCTTCTTGTTATCTTGTTAGAAGAAGAGGGAGAGTGTACGTTTACTGCAAGGCCAACGGTAAGCACAAGCAAAGACAAGGGTGATCATGTATATACTTGTATAATAGATAAGAATTATGATAGTTTTGGCGTAGTTGAAACGAGGAGGATCGATAAATGGTAGAAGATGATGAAGTGTCTTATTGAGTATACTGGTACAGGTAGGTTATTGTCGGTGTGTGTGGATATGAATCGATAACAGACACTGGTGGGTGATAGCTGGATCGTTAATCTAGCATTTGTGAATCTATCGTTTGTAAAGATTTGTTCAGGTAGTCCAAGCGGGTTTATGCTCTATTCGTGCCACCTAGTTCACATTAATACTTTCCTATAGCCAACAACGACAATCCATCATTACCTCTTTATCCCCAATTCCCTCCCTCTCCTCTTTCTCTTCTTTCCATTCTCCACACGCACTAGCCTCATCGCATGGTCCCCGAAATGAACGGGCTTCCCAGCCCTAGAGATCCCGATCTAAAACCGATAAATCTCATCAACCGCATATCCAAGACCCGTCCCGTCACCGTGGCCGGTCCCATGGTCCGGTACCTGAAACTCCCGTTTAGGGAAACCTGTCGCCATTTCGGAACCGACATCGTCTACACGCCGATGATCCTTGCCCGGGAGTTTGTACGTAACGAAATTGCTCGTCTTTCTGACTTTACCACCAATCGCAACGATCAGTGTTTCGTAGTCCAGGTGGGGGTAAATAATGT
Organism: Diutina scorzettiae; assembly: GCA_030563345.1. Classification (NCBI taxonomy): domain Eukaryota; kingdom Fungi; phylum Ascomycota; class Pichiomycetes; order Serinales; family Debaryomycetaceae; genus Diutina; species Diutina scorzettiae. The sequence continues at coordinate 22,426 of JAKUCB010000043.1, forward strand.
CAATGATCTTCTACGATTCTGCGAGATGATCCACCCCTATGTTGATGGTGTAGGAATCAACTGTGGTTGTCCTATTCGAGACCAGGTTCGGGAGGGGATTGGCGCTGCCCTTATGCTGGAGCCGGAGTTGGTGGCAGATATGGTGAGAGCAGTAAAGGAAAAATATGGCGATAGCCTTTGTATTGAAACCAAGATCCGTATACACTGGAACCTAGAGGAAACTGTACGGTTTGCTAAGGGGGTGGAGGCTGCTGGGGTCGATTATATTACTGTTCATGGTCGAACAAAGAATACCCGGTCGCTGGTGCCGGTAAACCTTGAAGGGATCCGAGTGGTTAAAGAAGCTGTGAGTGTCCCCGTGATTGCAAATGGTGATTGCTTTACAATGACATCCTTTAATGATATTGTGGCTGCCACTGGGGTGGATGGGGTCATGTCTGCCAGAGGAGTATTGGCAAACCCAGCATTGTTTGCCGGATACGATGAGTGTCCCTGGATGGCGGTGGAGGTATTCCTAGATTACGCTTTTGCTTATGGACTCAATTTGCTGCTTGTAATGCATCATTTTGGTCAGATGGTGGAGAAACGGTTACCGAAAAGAATGACCAAGGAGTTGTATGCGATTAAAATGACGGTGGATTTCATTGATTGGGTAGATCGATACTTTATTTTAAAGAGAAGAGGGGATGTTGGGTTTGCTGAGCTGGTGGATCTCCAGTGGCAGCCAGGTATGAGCCCAAGGGAATTTGAAGAGGCGGTGGTTGCCAAAGCAGTTGCTGAGGAGATTCAACAATCGCGGGGGCATTTTATTCAGGGGTTGATTCGGGGGTGGTGGTGATCTTTGTCGGTGTAGAGGCATTCTTGTGGTGTACTGTGATCCCCTGGTGGAATGGTCTGTATATAGCACCACACTGTGGCATTAGAATTTTTACTTATGGTTATAACTTTTCATATTAAACTATCTAAATCAAGCTTACTCTATTAATCTAAAGCGCAGGCAACGCTTCGATGTTTTCTTGGTCGGTATTAACCGCAGGCGCCATGGCAATGGTGTGGGCATCCATGTCAAACACGGTGTACACATGTTTCATGAACGAGGCACCGAGCACAGCGTTGGTTTCATGGAAAATAACCAACGCCAAAGAGCCACTATTGTCCCGCTTTAAGAAAGCATCAAGAGGGACGGTGACGTTGGCTTGCAGGTTGAATTCAAACGTCAAGGTGTGGTTCTTGCCTTGGAGCGAGTCCGGCACCTGGTAGTACTTACCAGCCGAGTCGTCAACGGCCAACTTGGCTTCGTTATTAGGGTCGATGGCGCTGATGATGGCCCGGATGGCCCCAGGCTTAAGGTAAGTGGCAGTGGTACCAGAATCAATCAAGACATTTGCATCACCTAACAATTTAAGCCTGGTGCTAACTTCTTGCTTCCGAACACCAACCCACAACCCGTCGTCTTCGAATTGTTCTTGGTAAGCCACCCCTTCAACAATTTCATCCCGACGCCACATGTTTGCAAAACGAATAAATGGGAGCGGTTGGATGTCTACCCGCTTGGTGTAAATGGGACGAAGGAATCTTTGGGTAATGGAATACACAAGTCTATCCAATTTCCCGCACCATGAGTCAACGCCTTGCTGCCACAAGTCTAAGATCCCCAGGAAGTTGGGTTGGTGATGGGAGAAGGGAGGAGTTGCGGGGCCAGGAACTTGTACAAGAGTGGTGGGTTGAGGTTCTTGAGCAGGGATGGATTGGGTAGTAGCACGAGTGGGTTCAGGAGATGGTTGGGGTCCAGGAGAAGGTTGCTCGGGTTGAGGAGCCAGTGACGGCTCACTGGAAGGTTCAGGAGCCGGCAAAGGCTCATTAGAAGACTTGGTAGTCGGTAAAGGCTCGCTAGTGGGCTCAGTAGCAGGCTGAATCTCACTAGAAGGTTCAGGGGCAGGCTGAATCTCACTAGAAGGTTCAGGGGCAGGCTGAATCTCACTAGAAGGTTCAGGGGCAGGCTGAATCTCACTCGAAGGTTGAGGAGTATCACTGGACTTTGTCACGGTAGGAGTGACAGTAACAGTCGATGTAAATGTACTCCCCAGGCCCGAGCAGGAAAGCGACACCGGAGGGAAAGTTTCCTCAGAAGAGATGGTAGGCACCAGGGTGGCCACCAGAGTATCAGAAGTGGAAATGGTGGTGGTGCCCACGGTGGGAAGAGAAGTGGAGAATGACTCCTGAGATGGATTAGGGATCACCAGCGATGTAGGTACAGGTTCTTCCAGTAATAGGGTGTCGAAAGCAGAAGAAATCTCCTTAGAATGAGATGGAATGGAGGGAACCAGGATTGGCAAAGACAGAGCCAGAGGAGTCGCAATCAACAGCGAAGTGGGTACTTCCAGCGATGAAGGGACCACCAGAGATGGAGGCACTTTCACTGAAGTGGGAGTAACCAGCGAAGTGGGAGCTTCCAGCGAAGTAGGAGCTTCCAGCGAAGTGGGAGCTTCCAGCGAAGTAGGAGCTTCCAGCGAAGTGGGAGCTTCCAGCGAAGTAGGAGCTTCCAGCGAAGTGGGAGCTTCCAGCGAAGTAGGAGCTTC
>JAKUCB010000044.1:0-22896 GCA_030563345.1 Diutina scorzettiae
CGTTCTACACTCCATTGACACTTCGCTTCGTAATCACGTGCGCGCGCTTATCCATGTGAAAACTAGCATTTCCCAATAGCGTAACCCCACGATCCTGCTATATATATTAACTAGTGGCTTTTCTCCACGATGCGGATGTTCCATTCCAAACACCAGAAATTGATCCTCCAGTGTTACCCGCCGGGCAAGGCCACCGACAAAAAGGCCAACCCGTCCGAGCTCCTGTACCTTCTTTACTATGCGCTGAACCGTCGGGTCAAGTTGGAAAAGGTGATGGTTTTTTTGGAGAAAAAGACAAGGCTGGATGCCAATCACAACCGCGCCGGCAATCTCCATGTCACGCTTGAGATTTTATCGCTGTTGATTGAAAAATGTGCCGACGACGTCAACGTCATTGCCGGCGACGTGTTGTCGATTTTACAGCGGGTGTTGGACATTGGCGATTTGCAATTGTGCAAGCTGGTTGTGCAATGCTACACCACTCTTTGTCAACACCTCAACCCAGGGTTGTTTTCGGGGGACCAGATTTTTGTCCACCAGTTCACCCAAGTCAGTGATGGGCTTATTGGGTTGAACGGAGACCACACCCATGCGCTTGAGTGGGAGATGATGAGGTTACTACTGATTGAAGCCGCATCTAACGTCTACAATTTCAATTTGGACGTGGGCCGCAATTTGATGCTGGTGTCCATGCCCACGGTGGTGCGTGCGGTGCAACACCAATGGCTGTCGGGCCAGGCGTTGTCCAAACAAGTCAAGGCAAACATCACCCGCGACGAGGACTTGGTCAAAATCACCCTGAGAGTGATGGCGGACCACGACTCGAAAATGCGGCTGGTGTTGACGCTGGAAGAAGTGAGTAGTGGCGACGTCAACGACGAGGCGTTGTATGCTGTAAAGACGTTATTTGACACCACTTCCACCTGGCAAGTGCTGGAGCTTGTGAAGCTGGTGGTGCAAGTGGACGCCTCTGGCGATTGGATTTCCGGGTTTATCGAATTGGCCACCACCTACGTGCCGGTGCAGATCCGGTTTGTGGTGTTAGTGACGTTGTTGGACCGGCTCAAGGCGCTCGCACAAAAGGGCGGCTCCATCCAGTCGCAGTTGTTGTACGCGAAATGCGTGCTCAAGTTAGTGCTGCTGAAGGTGCTGATGATCGGGTTACTGGTGAGCGACGTTATCCAACAGATTCTCAACTTACAAACGCAGTTGGTGTTGAAGCAGCTGCAGAAGATATCCAAGGACGAACTTAAAAGCTTGCTGATGCTGTACTCCGACTCGGTGTGCCACTTGGCTACTCGTATATACTATGCCGACCAAGTTCCCGATTCGGTGCAAGAAATCCTCGTCAAGGTGGACTCGCTTGGGGAATTGGCGCGCACCCTGAACCAGCCCGACCAATTGCACGGGCTCATCATCTCGTTTCTCGACGATATTCAGGAAGTGTTTGCGTTGCTATCCAAGAAAAAGTCGCTGATTTCCCGCAACAAGGTGCCGTTTGAAGTGTGGCAGTCGTCGCTCCGGATCATCTCTGCGTCCCCCAAAAACTACAAGTTTTCTAAAAAGCAGTTTGTCCACATCCAGGACAAGTATTTGCAGACGTTTGCCGATTTCATCACCAAGGAGCTTGGTGTAAACAACAGCGTCCCGCAACTCGACCGACGTCAGCTGATTACCGACGTTGCAGACGACGACCAAGAAGCGTCGTGTCTCGAGCCCAATTTCCGCCACTATGTATCGTCGCGGGACAACTTTATCACCGACTTGCTTATTCATGTGGACAAGTACCTTAGCTTTGACCAAGTGCTTGAGGCCGAACAATTGATGAATGACGTGTTGGTGGACGTGGTGGCGACGCTCGGCATTAACTTTTTCGTCAATTTTATTCCCTACTTTTACTACTGGGTCCAAGGCGACCAGGGGCAAACGGTGGTGGTGAAGCAGACGTTTGGCTTTACTCTCATGTTCCACTGTTTACGGGTGCTTGACTCCAAGTACCCCCAATGCCGCGGATACGTGCTGCTGTCCAAATTCTACCTTGACGTGATGCAGGACATTGACCTGCGCAAGAACAACTCGATGTGGGTATTTGACATTGACCGGGACATTGGTGGCAAGCCGAGACTGCAATTTACGGGGGTGACGTTTCAGTCGACCCGGGCCAACATGAAGGAGTTTGTCGAGGGCAACGACTTTCTTGACCAGTATGTCGACGTGGATACGCCTCTTATCTTGGACTTGAACAAGCTATTGGAGGTGCCACCGCCGCTGGGGTTGGTGACTCCCAGACTGACGAAACTGATGGACGACGAGTCGCACTTTTCCTATAGCTTGGGGCGGAACGGACTGCGTCTTGGGTTGGGCAATGCCAACGACATTAGTCTGATTCACCTGGAGCTTATGCACGGGCAGAATACGTTTTTGAAGGGGGCGCCGCCGTTGCCGCAACTCAATATCAACGGGGGGGACATTTCGGGGTACACTGGCCACAATTTGTTGGCGAGCCTGGTGACGGAGGTAAAGTATAACTCTCCCAAGGTGACCGAGTTGCGGGATGTGATGCAAAAGCGACAAAAGGAGGGGGTGTTGTCGCGGCTGATGGTGCTGGATATGAAGACGATCCTTGGCGGGCTCGAGGATGACGATGATCGCTTGATTGTGGTGTAGGATTGATGAACATTTGAAAAGTAAACATAGTAATAAACAATATTCTAGGTTTTTCCTAGGTTCTTTTCCAAAGTACTACTCGTGATGTCTACGTGGTTTTGCTCTACGTCGTGGGCTTGTCATACCGTCATTGTCCATTTATATTACACACTCGTCCTCACAAAAGTCTATTGGACGAACCCCGCACCGTTCACTCATCTAGTCGTCGTCATCGTCATTCAACGCATCAAAAGCATTAAACGCCTTCTTTTGCACTTCAGCCACCGCGTCCCGGGGGTCCACCGCCTTCAGCGAGCCCAACGCCTTGTTATTAGGCTTGGCCTTGACTTGCATCGACTCTCTGAACTTTTGACGGTCATCGTCGCCCTCGCTAAACAGCTTTCTCGCCCCGGTCTTGACGGTGGTGGCCCACCCGTCTTCGCCCATGACGGTTTCCACCAGCTTTTTCCGCAAATTGGGCTTTACCCCGCCTGACCGCAGCGTCCGCCGACGGTTAAGGTGGTGGTACAGTCTTTCATTGCCGTTTTCGTCAATGTAGGTGTCACCATTACCCCACTTGATGGCCTTTTGTTGCTTCTCGTGCTCCCTCACTTCTTCAACCATGGCATTGAAGGCTTCAAGGATTTCAGGTTGCAGCACATATGCTTCCTTGATTTCATACAATTGTTCTTCGGTGTACTTGGGCATGTTAAAATTTTCAGTCGCACGAGAGTGAAAATGTAGGTGTATCAATAGGGAAGGTAAGGGTTGAAAATTAAAGGGGGGGAAGGTCACGGTTGAGAATGATGCGAATCGATTGTGTACAACTATTCTTGGACATGGAGTTTATCAATTTTATTATAAAGTATATTTCCCTGGCGATTGATAACCGGGCTGATTGTAAACCTCGTAAGTGCGTAATCGAAGAATCACCACCAGTGATGGGATGTAAACAGATACGACAACAGGTGCTTGGGATTACTAGGAATAAGTGTGGAATGTCGGGTGGAGCCATCTAGAAATGGCGAGGTGGCGACAAACAACCATGTGCACAAAACCAAATGGGGCACTAAAATACGAAAGTGAGACGCCGGCATCAAAAACAGCCATCTAGGTATCTCTACCCGTCTATATGATTCAGCACATCCATGTAGCCACTTTTCAGAATTGTCATCTCCGGCTTCGCCATTTCGCCATTCTCAAGTTTATCGTGCTCATCGCATCCCACCATGCCTATCGCCCACAACCTTCGAAAGGTGGCCAAAAACATCTCCAAATCGCTGGCTGCCAACCACGTAAAGGGACGGAAGTTTAAGCAACTCAATAGAGCCACCCAGCGGGACAACAAGATCACCAATCTCAAGGCCAAGGCCCTCACCCAAAAGGAAAATGACATGGCAGTATACTTTTTCCTCCAGCAGTTGATCGAAGACGACGTGGATTTTGTCAAGCAGTCGGAGTTTACCACCCCCGAGCTTCGTCAAATGGTGGATCTTTTTTTCCACCGGTTTGACGACGAATTGGACCAGTTCCGCAATGAACGGCGCAAGGGCCGGCCCATGGCACCGAAGCACCAGATTTTGGAAGAAAAGGTTAAACACGATATCCATCTTTGGAAAACGGGGGTCAAGGTTCCCGATTTGACTGATAAGGATACCGTCACCGCGTTACGACTGTGGAATGGCACCACCGGGGGGACCACGGTGATGAAATTTTGTGAATTGAAGGAATCAGAGGAAAACGACGGCGATGAGCAAATGAACTAATACGACTAGGTATATAATAGGTGGATCACAACGGATGAAACAATAGACATTGAATTAAACGCGGAATTTTCACTCTACAATTGCACCTAAATACCCCACAATTAAACAACGTATCCACCTTACCACCCCACCTTACTGCCTCACGTTACTACTCCACCTAACTACCCCACCTTACAACTCAACCAACTTGACCATCTCATTCACCACCACCTCATCCATCTCGCGCGCATCACCATCCCCAAACATGAAGGACGACGATACTCGCCCATTGATCCCCACATCAGTGGTGGATCAGCGCACACAAAAACAGGTGGCGGTACTGTTATTTGTCCTTCTCCAGCTGTGGAAGGTCTACGACATATTAGCCATGGGCACCGACCCCAACCCGGTAAAATTTCTTGTCAAGTACGGACTATTGGACACTGCGTTTGTGTGGTTACTCCGATTGAGCAACATTGATGGTCTACGATTTGGGTGGCTCCGGTCGTTGTTCATCATGGTGGTGATGATGGCAGTATCTTCCACGTTGGTGGCCCTGATACGACTCCCAGTGATGGCTTCGATAATGGCGGTGTGGACGCGAGTCACCAATCTTCCCGACTTGTCGATCCAAGGGGATATTGTCACGGGAAACTTGGTGGACATGGACGCCCACTTTATTGGTCGCTTGACCATCAACTACTTGCCAGACTCGCTGGCGAGATTTAATCCTTTTGGATTGCATCTGGTGTGCTTGGACCGCGCCCACCACGTCTACCAAGTGCCCATTGAATTTAATACCACCACCACCTTGGGCCTGGTGCAAATACAGCATATTACCACCACCAACGACGTGCGTTATACAAATTATACGGGGCGCAAGCTTAGGCTGATGCTCAAGCGCGACTACACCCATTTGACCACCGAGGTTGGCTTCAAAGACGACGACCACGTCTTTTACCTTGAAGTACCGGTTACCGAGCCCGGGGTGTACCGATTGACGCTGGTAGGCGACAAACACGGCAATGCCATTCGAAGTTACTTTTCCGAGTTTGTCATCAGTGCTTGTCCCCAGGTTCAGGTTCTTTATCCCTTCGATACTAACTACCACTGTATCGGCCCCGAAGTGGGAGATATTAATTTCCCATTGGTGGAAGCAAACGGGGTGGCGCCGATGGAGGTGGAGGTGGATATCGCAGGTAACCATGTCAACCTCACTCTTGGAGAAGTTATCCGATCAAACAAGGACTTTTCGTGGCTCCAGCCCATTGTAGCCACGGAAAGTGCTGCAGGGAACCTCAGCCAAATTGATTTCAAGTCGATTTTGGGCAAAAACCTGGAAACGTCGGTGGAATTTCACCTTTTATCGATTACTGATGGCTTACGTAATACGCAACGGTTCAATCCCCACTACCACGGCAGCGACGTGTGGTTCAAGTATCAGTTGCGAAAATCGCCTCTGTTTGAGTTGGTAGACACCACTCCGGGGGTGGAATTGGTTGGCGGTGGGTCCAAGACCTTGCGCGTAAAAACCACCACCGATGAGTTCCCCATTAACGTGGAATTGAAACATGGGGAAACTATCTCCACCCACACCTTCAAAACCACCAGTGAACTTCAAGCAGGCATTGTAATCAACCACGAAGGCTCGTACTCGATTGTCAGTGGGTCCAATCGGCACTGTGACGGCGTGGTGGAAGGAAAATCCATTTCCATATTGTTGGCACAGCCGCCCACCATCGACATCCACGCTGCTCCCATTGAAGACAAGTGTCTTGGAACCATTGGCTACAACTTTGACTTTGATTTCACCGGCAAGCCGCCATTTGAAATTGAATATCACGTCTACCGCAACCACCTGGGCCAGTTGACTCCCGTCAACGGCGCCCACAATGTCAAAACTACAAACGCCCATGACTCGCTTGAGTTTAAACCTCTGCTGAATGGGAACTACGTAGTCAAGTTTTCCACCCTTAGCGACAAACTTCATAGGGCAATTGCAGTGGACAACACTAACACTTACGGGACCTACTTTAACCAAGTGTCTCTGGTATCTTTACAATCCCAAAAGCGGTTTAACTTGTGCTACAATCAACTGGCGCTGGTGCCAGTCAAGTTCAACGGCAACAGCCCCTACCACTTTTCCTATGAAATCATCAATGCCAAATCGGGAAAGCAAGTCTACATCCACGAAAATGCCACTGTTGATGGTGACAGTTATACTATCGACATTCCGCAACTGATGATTCAAAACAACCCGGAAGTGAAGTTGCGGGTCGTGGACGCTTTCGATAAATTCGACTGTTCTGCCACGGTAGACACCGGTAATGTGTTTATCAAGGCCAGAACCGACATTCCTGAGATTACGTTCGCGGAATCAAAGGAATACATCATTGCTGAAGGGTCCCTGGTGCGGGTACCCCTCAAGTGGAAGTCATCGGTGGGTCCATCCTCCAACGACAAGGTAGGAGTGAATCTTTCCGACTTGGAAGGTAATTTCATCCGCAAATTGTCTGTGGCGAGCATGGAGGGGTTGGTGGCCACCGAGGAAGGTATCTACAAATTGGCGTCGTTTTCCAACGGCGGATGTATTGGCAAGGTCTCCGACGAAAGCAAAACAATTACCGTCAAGTTCTATCCTCGCCCAACGATCGATATTTCCAGTAGCAACGAAATTAAGCGGGATAACGGCTCAGTGGTGCTTGGGCCTGTTTGTCCCAATGCGCCTCAACCGCTTACTCTTAACCTCCACGGGAAAGCTCCGTTTATTGTTGACTACAAGGTCAAGTTACCCCTGGGTCAGGTGGAATCCCTCCTGCAAAGAATCATGGGTGATTCTGAAGAATTGCCATTGCCCACCAACGAAGGTGGTGAGGTGGTGATCGAAATTGACCGGGTTTGGGATTCGCTTTACAAGCGCGGCAAGTCCAGGGTCGACTATGTTGGTATCACTGCCGATTTCCGGGTTCGGGAACAACCCAACATCAAATTCGATGAAAAATACCATACCATGTGCGCTAATGAAATTGATAGCAGCAATAATGTTGGCATCAAGTTGGATGGCGACAGTCCATTTTTGGTCACCGCCATTGTGAGCCACAATGGAGATGAACCTGTACCCATTACCTTGGAGAATGTCGGCGGATCTTGGCTTGAACTCCCCCATTGGCAAGAGAAGCTCTCGGTTGGCTCTCACCTGGTGGTTATCACTAGTATCACCGATAAAAACGGGTGCTTCCGTGATCAGTTTGACAACATTGACGAAATCACTTATTCGGTAGTGGTTACCGACACCCCTGATATTCGCAAGTCTAGCGACCAGCACCACTACTGTGTGGGTGATCATGTTGGTTATAATCTCACCGGGGAACCCCCTTTTGTCGTGGATTACTATTTCGGGGACAAAATTAGAAGGGCGACGGTGGGAGATGAATTTGTGCGATTAGCCACCAAACCCGGGGTAATGCAAATCACCTCGCTTCGGGATTCCTCGCCCAACCAGTGTATGGTTGTGTTTTCGGAAGAAAAGGCCCAAAATTTGGAATTGGTTGTGCACGATATACCTTCGGTCAAGGTGCAAAGAGGGGATTACATCACTGAGGATATACATGAAGGTGAGTATACCGACTTGCGGTTTCTGTTTTCCGGTATCCCTCCATTTTCCCTTACCTATGTCCGGACCACAGTTATCCAAGGCTCGCGCCAGCCTCATATTCTTGAAACATTTACCGTGGATGATATTTGGGAATATGACTACTCAGTCAAGGCCAGCTTGGAAGGGAGTTATTTGGCCACTAGGATTGCTGACAAGTATTGCGTGGCGTTCAGAAAGGTTGGCGATGGAAGTTAATAGTTATAATGGTTTATGATTAGTGATTTTATTGGAGAAGCACCTAATTTGTATCTTTTCGTGTTTGCCTTGGTGGCCGGTGCATAGGTTCGCTAATTTGGTGATGGTGGGAGATCCACGGGATTTGGTGGCCCAATTGGTCCTATCAAGTGCGGGTCTTGACGACAAGGCAACACATTCCCAATATATAATGGTCTGGGAATTATGAATGCACATACAATCTTGACAGCATTGTTATTTATTAATTTATTGATAACTAAATAACTACCTAACACGGGAGCATGGATTATTGCTGATACTATACTGACATTGAACTGATATTGACTGATCTTGACTGATAAAGATATTAAACTGATAATTATATTGAATTATGATTTACCCTGCGAGGCATTGGTCATCAAACCTGGAACTGGAGTCGAACGTTCCTGCCGTAGGCATCGAACCCTGAACCGTTATCCCAACATCAATCAATCAATAGAACAATTCTGCCAAGTGACACTTACGTTCCTTTAACTAGGGTATTAAGTGCGACTTTCTAGTCGGAAATGTAGTGATTTTATAGAGTTTTTGGCATAGAATGATAAGATAAGGCAATTAGATAAGGAACCTCTTATAAGGCCCCTCTCCACAGCTAACGTTCTTGGCATTGACAATATAATTTCCTATTTGAGGATTTTGTGCTTTGGTGTGGCCTGACGAGAGGGAAGATTTGGTTCCCTTGAAAATGGAGGGAGATCTCCATTTAGGTATTCCCCAACATAAAGTTTGACGATTTTAGCTACTGTTAAAAATCTGTCACGCAACAATTGGTGGTGGAGTGGTCATAATTTATGTAATAGTTCTATAGCCCCTATCATAAAGGTTAGTGGAATGGCAGCGAATATCAAAAGTATTTAAGAGATAATAGGCCCCAAATATATTACTCCAATATTGTCGCTGGATTACGGCTATTAGTGATGGGTTTTTCCCGTTGATTTTAAATTATAATGATGTATTATTCTAGGGTTCTCGCTATTCATATACGCGTCGCGTTTATTGTGTTCAAATTATCTTGCACGTTTCAAAAGGGCCGCAATTTGTTTTTGATGCTACGATTGATGAAATTAATGAATTGAAGAATATAACAGTTGTAAGGCACAAATATATGAAGCTATTCTTAATGTTTACACATTTCACGTTCACGTCAAAATGGAGCTCATCAGCAGCATCTGAAATAATCCGCCAGTCTACCTTGACCCATGAGAACTGCTGGAAATTACAATTAACCTGTAATTTTAATGAATGTTATGAGAGGAATGGCCTATCGCTATGGTTACGATGGATATCATGGAAAGTTACAACCCTGGAAGCCATATGATGGATGAGGTGAAGTTGAATTGAAAATGGTTGCGATTGAACGTTAAAAGAGAATACAACCAAAAGAAAAAGCTGTCGTGATGCTTGGATGAAATTGAATGAAGGTAATAAAACAAACGGGGAAAAAAATGTATCTCTAAAGCCAAATTTTCGATATCTGTTTGCGAATAGTTGTACCCAATACGCGATTTATGGATTTACCGTTTTAATAAAGGGTGAATTATCAGCCCTTAGGTGACTGTACTAATAACTCCATATAAGCATTGTTGCCTCATAAGTCCTCACACGTAGGATTCCTTGATAGTCACTATTCTTTAATTAATTCTATTCGTCCACATTATCTTGGTTTAATATCATTTTATTTTCCCATACTGGTATTATAGCACATTGATCAAACAGAGGTGCAAACGTTATTTACGGGTTTAAAAGAAACATTATATAACTCTGAATCGTTCAGGTAACCAATTGATACATCTAATCTCCAGCTTTGTTTCCTTTACATGCCTATTTTGAAATAATTTGTAGTACGATATAGACCAAGGGTATGCCAGGCCAAGAGTAAAAAAACCAGACAAGAATGATTGATCAAAATTTCAAGTTTAAAACATATTATGGTATAAATAACCCATAGGTGTACGAAGCGCTGTGTCCCAATATCTGTAGATACCGTCTAAGGTTTAATATTCAGCTTTTTGGATCGAGTGGCAAATATTCTTAGGTAACCTACCTGTATATAATACTTCATATATAGGAAATTCTCAAAATCGACCCTAGGCAAATTCTGAAAGAGGCATTTTGTAAATTATAAAAAGGCCGCCTATAGTATATTTTGTCTAACAGTGACAGTCTTCCTAGTGGAGCTAGGGGCGCCTGAAAATTGTGAAAATATCCGACATATAAGGCAGACCTTGCAGTTGGAGGCCTTGCGGTGGCCCTACACGCCAGATGGCATTTATCCCTTATACCCCTATCTTTCTAGAGAATATTGAAGTTTTGCTTGTGTTGATAGCTCTTCTCCTCGTCGAGAAATCGGGGAATTTAGTAAAAGTGCGATTTTTGTGTTTTATTTCGGCTCACACACGATCTTTTTACAATATTGATGATACACGACCTTTATAACTAAATTCCGTATTCAAACACTATTCCAATGTGTATTTTTAAAAATCAGCGGCTTATTATTACTCAGAAGTTCAGGTACTATATTGTATAAAATAGTGCCCAAACGACGTCAGTTAGACTTCCTCCAGTTGTCCGTTCATTTGGGCTTTTGCTCGCACGACTCGGAAGTAGTTGTAAATATGCTACTTGGATTGGTTTGTGAATAAAAATAGACGTTTCCTAATTGGGAGAGCTATTTTATTTTGAATTGAATAAATTCAACAGTCTATCGTAAGATTTCACAACGTATCAGTTTTAGTTTTCTTCGCTTAGCGTGAATATAAGCATCATTGATATCAAACGTGAAAGTATTCAATCAGTTATAGTGCACAATTGTATTATTCCAGAGTTCTAAATATTTTAAAGCTTTGCTTTCATTTAATTATCCTGCACAATGGTGGAGTCTACCTCCATCTGTATACTTTCCGCGACCCTATCCTTATCCAAATACGGTGTGAACTCTTGGCCGTGTGATTATATCAGGCAACAACAACCAGGGGGTTTCAATGATGATGGCTTTATGTTTAGTCATAAAAGGTTCCTTATATCCAGCGGGGTGAGTCAACAGGGCGTCAGCTCGTCATAAAGTCTCGTCAGTGTCAAGGAAGGAAAGCTGTTTATCAGAAACAGTGAACGTGTGTACCAAGAAAAGTCCTCCACTAAGACTCTAAATGGAAGGAGTAGGCAAAAAAGAATTAAGAAAAAAATGGGATGTGAATGGGAGTGAAGATGAGGTATTGGAGATAAGGTGAACTAATGGAAAACGAAAAAGTGATATGGTTATGTGATGTGATGAGGGAATATTCCTTTAGGTTTAAATTTCACTGGGAATGGAAGAAAAAAGTGAGTTGGCAAATTCTCAGACAAAGATTGTGTTCCATTGATAAAGGAGACGGCGCAAGCATTGCGCGAATCCCCTATCCTCCCGGAACCTCATGAGTACAAAAGGTGTTTGTGTCGCTCCGTGTGGCACCTCATATATTGAGTAACTCCGAATGGAGCATGATCAGGAGATATCCATGAAGTAACTAACTAGCTTGTCTATGGAATGGGAATTTTTTGGACTTTCCGAGTGCTTTTCCAGCCAAGCTCCACTTTTATTGAATTGGGACTTCTTTTAGCCAGTATGCATACGATTAATTTTGGAGCTAGATAAATAATTCTACCGTAAAGTTAGGAAGCTATCCTAGTAGATTTTCTGTAAACTCATCAATTTAAGAAAAATTCACTTGCAAGACTATAATTCCAAATGGAAAGTCTAACCGTAACTTATGAACATGAAATTAATAATTTATAAGTTAACACAGTCCATTACGCCTCGTCTCTCATAAGCACTGAAAATGTAAGTTTTAGTATTTTTTCTTGTCTTTGAGTAATTTGAAACACGTTTCAATTGGAGATCCTCTTGTAGCGTCACTTTGCAGATGGAGAGCACTTGACGAGGTCACTGCTTCGTCAATATATTTGGAAATAGGGCGTTGGGCAAATGCTCCTTTTTAAACCTTCTTCTATTAACATCTGTGAAAGCCATTGAGTCAAAGATTTACTTTCAGGAAGGCAATTTGTATTTTCAGGCATAAATATAAACACGTATCACATCACATATACGTTAAAAATTGAAAATTATTCAAAGAAGCACACCCAGTTATTTTACTTTCATACTTTATTGTTTCTTATCTGGCCATCTGCTGCAAACTGGGCACTCAAAATAGTTAATTTGTATGTGAAGTTAATCCACAAATCCCCACCAAGTGACAGTAATGCGCAAAAACTATTGCTATTTCCAAAACGGTATTGTGTCGATTTTGGACAGGATTTTGTGGCAATTGACTAACGACATTTCCAATTTTCTAACAAAATGTACGCCAACCTAGAAAAATAAACCTTCTATGCGGGGTCCAAGATCTACCCTTTTGGCATGTATCTTAAAAAACCACTACTCAGATATCTTTATTGGTATTGTCTATATGTCTATAAATAAAGCTATTAGTGACCCCGTGGAGCCCTCTTCATGAGAGCCACCGAATTCTGTACCCAGCCTTCGGCCCCACCTTCCATGTGAATGGTATCATGAACGCGAATCTCTTTGGCATCGTCATTTAATTTTATCCACAGTTCAGTTCGGGATGTTCCAATAATAGCGGCATTACGAGTACTTGGGATTCTCAACATTTCCTTTTTTACATCCCATCCCATTTGTTTTGCCAAATCTTCCACATGATCGACCAACGCGCCATACTGGGAGTTCCCAGTGACGGCGTTCACCTTGGCTGCTGATTTTTTAGGAGGAAATCGATGTTTCGCTCCCAGCAATGCATGGGAACAGCATGGAATCACCACAAATGGGTATCCAAGTAACGGGATCCAACACGTCATTTCATCACTATGGTTACCAATGATAAACGTATTGGGTGGGAATTCGGCGGTACAAACCTTTGGACTTTCTAAAAGACTGGCCGCCAGACAGTAAGTATCAGTATTGAGGGTGAAATCCGGAACCATAAACATGCGGCCGTTATCAGTTACATGGGGAGCAAACTTGGCGACCGCTGGATGAGGTTTTAGAAGAACCAGGGGAATGATAATTTTTTCCTCGAGCACGTCCTGGACCTCTTTTGGATAGGTGAGCCACAGTTTTCGCGCCCGAGCATCAATGCCTCGGCCGGAATACCCTTCCTGGATAAGAATGTGTACCAAAAGACCATTTCCGCACCCTAAATCACAGAAATTGACTGACTTGGGGTCATCGAATGTAATTTGCCAGAACTCGATAAGAAAGGCAGCAATCGCCAAATCTTCAAACACGTGTTTCTTAGGGTCGGTGCTTTCACACCAGCCGTTGACCAAATCGTCGGCATATTTCTGTTTAAGCTCCAAGTAGCGATTTTGGAAGTTCACTTTGGCCACCACCTGATCATGGTATACACGCTTCGAATAGCCCGTCTTGCGACCACGGGCGTGTTTACAGGCGGTTTGCAATAGGCGTAGAGCAATTCTCATGGGTCTAGAGGCAATATCGGTACCTAGGTCGTCAAAAGGGATATAATGGATCGATACGCCCTTCTTATCGTAAAGTATGCCGATAGCAGACACTGGAGGCAAATAAAACGGCGTTTCGTCCTTGGTTAGGATGTGAGGAATGTAAACCACCAATGCTGTATCATCCTTGTGGTAAATAAGACACGACTGGTTGATGATGTAATCCTTGAATGGGTTACGGGGGATAATGCGTCGGACAACTTGCAAAACCGGGGTCAAGTCGAGATCAAGTGGGGGCTTGCGGAGCTTGATATCATCAAGATACCTAATATTTAATTGTTCGGGGTTTCCTGGAAATTGGGGAAGCGGGGTGTCTTCTTCGCCTAGCATGTCTGCTCTCATAATCACGGTGGAGTTGATATTGGGCTCGCGAATAAGATTATCCATTGCCAGGAGAAAGTGATCGACGGTGAAATCAACTTCTTTGTATTCACATATCGGCTGCCACTGTTGTCCAAGGAGGGACTCGGTATCTAGAGTCCACAGCATGATGGTGCGAACGAGATGAGGTGCCAATGTAACGTTATGAACGGTCAGAAGACAAATCCGACAGTGGATGATAACGGTGGATAAAATTATGAAAAAGATGGGGGAAGCTATAAAAAAGAATTGTGATGCCTTGTTATGACAAAAAGTATACAATTTAGCAAACAACTATATTCTCCGCCTTAGTTTTTGCTATTCATTTGTTTTAAACTTTTCAATACTGTCTCTTCTGTATACTATGATCATATATTACTCCTTGTCATTTCTCTCCACCACTTCTATTTTCCAATACTCTTTTCCCGCTGTCGCCAACGCGGAAATCACTCGCACTTGCCTCAATCACAGCGTGTCACCATGGCAGTCCAATTCCTCCTATTGCTCCTGAGACAAGGGAAAGTCCGGCTAAATAAATGGTACCAAACCATTCTGCAAAAGGAAAAAGCCAAGATCACTCGCGAGCTCACCACTCTCATTCTTGCTCGGAGAGCCAAGATGTGTAATGTGTTGGAATACAAGACTCTCAAGATTGTCTACCGGCGATACGCCCTGTTGTACTTTGTTATTGGAATCGAGGCTGATGATAACGAGTTGTTGGGTTTGGAGATTATTCACCGATTTGTCGAACAAATGGACCGGATGTATGGGAACGTGTGTGAGCTCGATATCATTTTTGGGTTTGAAAAGGCGTACCACGTATTGGATGAATTATTGTTGGACGGTCAGATCCAGGAGCTGCTGAAAAAGGAGGTGTTGAGACGGGTAGCTCAGCAGGATGAGTTGGAGAATATGGATGAGTTTGGTCTGGTGATTGCCTAGAATATGATCATGGATTGGTTAAGGAATTAGGTAGGTATAAACGATTAAGAATACAACAATGAGTCAATGAGTTGTGCGTCGTTTATGGAAATGTAGTTGACGCCTATTGAAGAATTGGCACTTGTGGCAATTAGGGGGTTGCAAAAGTGTACCAAAGGCAAAGATCCCCCATCCCACTATATACCAGATATTTCAGGTGACTAGAATATTTCTCAATTCCTGGATTTACCAATTGCATTCGCTATTGCGCTACACCATAACTTCTCTGGCGTTTCAACAAATATCCCTGGTTTCTGCTGGCAACTAGACTCCATGATCTCCTAGAATCCCATTTTATGCCCCTTTCTACTCTAAATTGCCTTTGTCTTCCCTATTACTTAAATAACCACCTATCTCTCTCTTTCCTCATTTGATTTATTGCTTGTCGGTCTATTCGCATCCCATATCTCATCCTCCTTTACTCACTCCAGTCTCACCAACTAAATCCCATGATAACAGAGGATTTCCGGGACGACTTCCGATACAAGGCGGTCAAAGACGCCGAAGGGAAAAGGAGCAGACGTATATTTGATGAGGGGTCGTTCACTGTTGATTCAGACGTCCCCCTTCGCCTTTTGGCACTCTCGCCCAATGGGGTGATGGCGGCCACAAACGGGAACCAAGTCAAAATAGGGCCAGTGACAGATCCAATCAGTCTTGCCGTGGTGAATTTACCTGGTGTTTCTAATATTTCTCAATTGGCGTATTCAGGAAACGATTTATTCCTTATTTACAGCGAAAAGTTGGTGAAATATGCCGATGGCAAGATTACGTCGGTGGCATCATCCACCACCCAATTTGAAGTGGCACCTAATGGATCCATTGCCTATCTTGATGGGGGGTCTCTTTATTTTCGCCAACAAGACGCCAGTGTGGAAATTGCCGAAGATGTGTTTTGCTTTTGTTTTGATCGCGACTCCAATTTATACTATATTGGCATTAGTGACCCCACCAAGGTATTATGCCATCAAGGGGCGTCGCTACTGATAAAAAATCACGAGCAAGGGCGGTACCCGGTAGCAATGGCAGCGGTGGCCCCCGGGGTGGTGATGGTGGCTCTCCAGCTTGAAGATGACGACGACGATGTCGTGCAAATTATGGCGGATTCGGTGCTGGTGGATGACGAGGTGGATTTGTGTGGGCCTTTTGGTGCCACCAAGTGGTATCCTGCATTCTACACAGGATTTTCGTCTGAGGTCACCGTCATTACGGGGAGTAGGGCAATTGATGTTGCTGCGTTGGAATATACCGGTAAAGGCAAGAACGCTCTTGTGTGGCCTGTACCGGTGGACGATGATTGTAGAGCCGAGTTTCCCACCACCGATGACTTCGAGGAAACATTAGCATTGGGGATGGTTATGGATACCACCCAGCCGGAGTTGGTGGTGGTGGAGCCGTGGCCCGGTGCTGAAGAGGACGTACTGGGGTTGCCAATTATCCATGTATTATTGGATGATGGTCGATTGGTGCTGTGGAGTATTGTAGACAAGGAAAAGATTGTTAAGCAAGTTTCCGCTGGAAAGCAATTGGTAGGTACTGAACAAGTCAATCCTGCTGAGTCCAAAGAAGCTAAACAGCCTCAATCCAGTGGGGAAACGTTGTCATCGGAGAAGAAGCCGTTTGGAGCGTTGGGCAAGTCCGCATTTGGTAATAACGCGCCTAACCCGTTTGGAGGTAGTGGTAACCTGCCGTTTTCAAAGGTGGGTCTTGGGTCAAAGCCCAGCGGTGGTAATAATTCGTCTACAAAAGATGAAAAGAGTGCGTTTAGTTCTAGTGGTTTTGGCCAACTGACTGAGCAGGCTGAAAAGAATGGTTTTGGCTCCAGTGGTTTTAGCCAACAGAGCGAAAAGTTGGAAAAGAGTGGGTTCGGCAGTAGTGGGTTCGGACAACTGGACGATAAAACCCAGAAGAGTAGTTTTGGTTTTGGTGGCTTTGGTCAACTGACTGAAAAAACTGAAAAGAGTGGCTTTGGCAGTAGTGGTTTTGGCCAACTGACTGATAAAACGGAAAAGAGCGGGTTCGGTTCCAGTGGCTTTGGCTCTTCTGGCTTTGGTTCATCCACTACCTCAAACGCTTCTGGCTTTGGATCTTCTGGTTTTGGTCAAGCTGGTAAGTCTCTGTTTGGGAACTTTGCTGGTGATAATAATCTGAGTCCATTTGCGTCTACGCAGAACAAGCAGAGTCCATTTGGGAATGCGGAACCGAAACAAAGTCCTTTTGCCTCCATTGGTAAAAGTGAAGATAAGAAGCAGCCATTTGAACAAATGGAAGAAGCTGCATTTAAAAAAGATACTCCGTTTGTGAATATTAAGTCTGATGATAAGCCCTCTCTTTTCGGTCAAAAGCCCAGTGACAAGCCCCCTCCTTTTGGTCAAAAAGCTGCTGATACACCTACAGTCTTTGGTGGAAAACCTGCTCATGAATCTTCTCCTTTTGGTGCAAAGTCAGCTGATGATCCTTCCCCTTTTGGACAAAAATCAGCTGATGCCACTTTACCTTTTGGTCAAAAGCCAGCTGCTGGTCCTACCCCATTTGGCCAAAAGCCAGTTGGTGGCTCTTCCCCTTTTGGTCAGAAGCCGGTAGATACACCTCCACTCTTTGGTCAGAAGCCGGTAGATAAACCTCCACACTTTGGTCAAATATCGGTTGATGCCCCTCTACCTTTCGGTCAAAAGCCCACTGAAAAGCCATCGGCATTTTCTTTTGGTAAAGCTTTTGATTCCAACCTCGTGGGTGACAAGAAAACTTATTCTGATCTCGTCAATGGCCAGAAAACTGAATCCGGGGATGAAATCAAGGCTGTTGCCGGCGAAAACACCGACAAAAAGATCGAAAAAGAGTCTTTTCAAAAAGCGCCCGCAACAAAGGCGCCAACTCTTGGGTTTGGTCAAAAACCTTCGGTACCAAAGTCTGAAAATGAAAAGGAAAAGACGACTTTCGGTCAAAACCCAATTGGCTCTGACGGTGAAAATACCTCGCTGTTTGCTTTCCCTCAACCGTCCATTCATTCAGAAACCGATCTTGGTCTCAAGAAACCCACCCTTGGTTTTGGATCCACGGGTGGTAAGCCTACCACCACCGGAGGAGATCAAGATTCTCAACTTTCCTCCCCCACTTCCCCCCAATCATCGGATGAGTCCGACTCACACGAATTCATTGAACCCGACTCAGTGTTATCTCCCTCACCGGAGCCCAGGGCAACATCAATTGGTGGTTTAAAGCAAATCACAGCTCAAGAAGAACCCAGCCCTGTGTACACACCTTCGTTGCTTCCGCCGACCCCCAAATTGGAAGTTTTCGATGGCTTTACTCGAGCCCCCATATTAGATGACGCAAAGAAAAATCCTCTTCGCCACCAGGCTGGTTTCATTATTGTTAACACCAATGGTTACTTGGATTTGCTCAAGAGTAATCAATCCAAGGTGCAAGCCGTGATGGAATATCACATGATTGCCAACCCCGAACTCAGTTTTGATGATACCCGCTCATGGCCATTGACGGATGTTCCTGCTGTTACCGATTTGTGTAACGAAGATGCTGAATACTACAAGGCCGATTTGGAAAAATTGCATGGGGACGAGACCAAACTTGCCACTACGCTCTCGCAGGTTGAAGAATGCCATATACTTCGGGGCCAAATTGAGGTGATGCTTGGCCAGTTGCGGAAATTTCAAAAGGAACAAGAACAGTCAAAGACACGGCCTCTTGACGCTGCTAGTTCCGCCACCAGGCAAAAGTTGGCTGCCAAGTATGCTGAGGTTCGTAATGCTGAGCTGGCAGTGCTTGAACAGTTGATTACGTTAAAGACGTGGACGGAAGGTAATCCCAACGAAGTATTGCGCAAATTGTTCCAAGTAGTTCTAGACCTTCGTGTGCGGATCCGCAATCGGGCCCAGCTGGTTGCAGAGCTCCGAGAAAAGATGGGCCGGTTGGAAATCAAGACCACTGAATCTAGTAAGGAAGTGTTTCCGGTGGTGGCAGCATCGCTTAGTCAACGGCGGGCGATGGCGACGAAATTGAACTGATAATGACAAGTATTTATTAAAATATGAGAGTAACAATTGTAGAACGTAGTGATAGGGTGAAACTTGAACGTATTCTTTCTGTCGAACATCAAACTATTTTTGGTTGCGATTGCCACTATTCTCTGTTTGTCAAAAGCTTTTTAAACACAACATTTTCCGTCTCGTCGACATATTTATACCCCACCTTGTCCAAAAACTCTTGGATGTCTTGTTCCTCGCCCTTGGGGAGAACAAATCCAGCCAAAACCTTTGCCACATCATGGCCATGGTTCCGGTAATGAAACAACAGAATGTTCCACCCCAGCTTGAGTGCTTGCAAAAAGTTGTAAAGCGCCCCTGGCCGTTCGGGGAATTCAAATTGATACAATCGTTCGTGCTCAATGGTACTTGCTTGCGACGGGGGCCGGCCACCCACAAGGTACCGCCCATGGGACTTAGCCACTTCGTTGTCGGAAATGTCAATAACGTCAAAGCCCGTTTCTTTCATTTGTTCTACGATTGCGGGGAATTCCTTCTTTCTGTCGGTGACCATGAACGAAATGTAAATGTTTGCCAAATCGGTCCCATTGTACCGGTAAGAGAATTCCGTCACTTGTCTCGGATTGACAATAGATTGAAGTTTCGAGAACTCGCCGGGCTTTTCGGGAATAGTGACCACCATCAGCACTTCCTTGCCTGACCCCAACATGGCCCGTTCCGATACAAACCGCAACCGGTCAAAGTTCATGTTGGCACCCAGCAATACCGGCACGTAGGTGGCCTTAGAATGATCGATGTTTTCGTTTTCAGCAATGTATCGCTTCATCCCGGCGACAGACAACGCCCCCAGTGGTTCGACAATCAGCCGGGTATCTTCAAAAATGTCCTTGATCGCAGCACAGAGTTCATCAGTCAGAACCCGGACCACGCCATCCACCAGGTCCTGACAGAGTCTCCAGGTTTCGTCGCCCAAGATCTTAACCGCGGTGCCATCAGCGAACATACCTACCGAATCGAGCTTGGCTTGTTCCTTGGTTTGAAGTGACTGATAGAGGGCATCAGCATCAAAAGTTTCCACCCCAATCACCTTGACATGAGGGGCAATCTTCTTAACGTAAGCAGCAATTCCCGCAATCAACCCGCCCCCACCAACGGGAACAAAAATCGCCGTGAGCTTATCTAAATTTAATTGTCTCGAGATTTCAAGTGCCACCGTGCCTTGCCCGGCAATGACGAGCGGATGGTTAAACGGAGGGATGTTCACCAAATTATTAAGTGCTGCCAAGCGGTCGCACTCTTGTTTAGCGGCATCGAAATCGTCACCATACAATACCACCTGCGACCCCAATCTCAGAACATTGGTGTATTTGATGGAGGGCGTAGCGGTCGGCATGACGATCGTCAGGGGAATGTTAAGTTTGCTCGCCAGATAAGCCACCCCCTGAGCATGGTTACCAGCCAGGCATGCCACCACCCCAGCAATGGGATGTTTCAGCCGCGAGTGGAGGTGGGCAATGTGATTATAGGCACCTCTCAACTTGAACAGAAACACGGGAAGAAGATCTTCCCGTTTAAGATAAACATTGGCATTGCATTTATTCAGCAAATTGACGGCGTAGGTCAACGGAGACCCCCCTTCCTCAACAACGTCGTATACTCTCAGGGTAAGGATTAATTTGACATAGTCAGGTTGGCCAGAGGGAAGGTAGTCACTAGGAAGGAGCTCGGGGTATTTAGCAGGAGCTGTTGATACCAGTCGAACTCTTGGGAACGCCCGAAAGGCATTCAATCTGATGAGAGAGAACGACATGAGTCAGAGGTCCGGTAACGGTGCGAGTGAAAAGATAAGATCATCGGTTGGGGAATATTTTCATGCGAGGGCGAAAAGATTGGGAAAGATAATGGAAAGCATTTGGTGAAGTAGTTTTATAGAGCAGAAATATGAATGGTAAACTGATCTTTTCGAATTTTTGGAAGTTTTGGAGTTTCGGGATAATATGCATTATCGCTAAAAAGAATAGTAGTGAAGTTATCCAAACCTTCACAACTAAAGACAGCAAAAGCACTCGGAGGATGTACACCTGTTTATTTTATGATCTTTAAATGAAATCCAATAATTGTATTCCTTGCATTACTTACAACACCATATTTAAATTTTTGATATATTCGTGGTAACCAAATATTCTCGATTGTATACTGTTTAAACCATCGCAGACTGTCAGCAGGTTCATACCAAGAGTTGATTTAAGTGAATCGAAGAAGCTAATTCTAGAAATGGATTGGAATGCCAACACCAACACCAACCCCTTGTCCTAAGCGATACATTTGCAATTCACGTAATCGTGACATTGAAAACTTAACAGAATTTAATTAATATTAACGGATTACCGGGGTTTTTGTTTTTCGAATGGTAAACACCAAATAAGTATCGGTTACTCAAATAGGAAGGAAACACGCGTAAAATGCCAGAGATCCCCGAGGGTACCCATAGGTATCCTTTAGCAAATTGCCACCATCTAGATTGCTGTTTTATTATAAATAGTCCTAGCCCCCCTTTTTGTTAAATTTTTAAAGTATTTTTAACCCGAACATTAGCGCCCAAGTTGATGCTATTGGCGGGGAGGTTTTTTTTTAGGCAAAGTCGATGAAGAAACTACTTGCACCCTGCTGGTTGTCATATCTTGGCAACTGGAAGTCTCTCCGTGCAGGTGGATCAAGTTTTGGTGGGCTTGGTTTGACCGGGGGGCGGGTCGTTGGCCACAACACCTTTTGAGCGCCTGTTTGACCTCAAAGGGTAAGTATCAATCCATTGAACAGGTCCTACTGATATTCTGGTCCAGGGTTTTAGTCTTCTCTTGTTGAGGACTAGTGGGAAACCACACGTACTGGGATACTTGATGGTAAGTACCAATTCCGAAATCCACTTAACTAACGTTAGATTCTTGGTCATTTTTTTGGGTGGAGATGGGCGAGAACCTCCACCAATCGGCCAGTCCCATGGAAGTGAATCCATTGAATCTTTTTGCCATTGCAGGATTATGGAACTGAAGCCGTAGAGAGACGGTTGATGAAGAGACTATTGAGGTCAAGACAATTTGTTTCCGTTGCATGATTATGGAACCGGAGACAAACATGGGTTGTTGTTGAACAGACATATGAGGTCAAGACAATTGGTTACCGTGGAAATCATTTGGTTGTTCGGGACAAATCTTTTATCACCGATATTTGTAGGTTAGTCTGGTATTCCAACCGGGGATAAATTACCTTGGGGATCAGTATTTGGATTTGTTTACGTTGAAATCCTTCTACGTATATGATATTGGTGATATAATTACCTTCTGTGGCTTATGGTTTTAGTTTGATCTGAATTCCAACCAGTTATCACCTGGGGGTGAAGGAGGATCAGGAGGCCTATCGTCTTCAACTTTGTTGTTGAATATTATCATCTTTATGCTTGGCGATGATGGGCTGCCGAATCTAATCGTAATGGGATTAGGGAAAGGTACCTGGATCTTTCGGTCTTGGGGGAGTGGACTTGCCCATCATTAATTCCTTTGGCATGATTTTGTCCTCAGTATCTTGCCAAAGGAAATAAATCCCATTTATATAGTACTAGTAGAATCTTCAATATAAATAAGTAAACTGTAGTTGCATTACTCTGCAGTGATTAAGTTTATATTCAGAAATTTACTGATTTCCAATATACGCTACAACAATTACGACTAAATTCAATCCAGCCAATATTTTCAACTATCAC
>JAKUCB010000045.1:0-22204 GCA_030563345.1 Diutina scorzettiae
TCGCGGTTGCTTTCAGGGTTGGGTGAGCAAGATTTGGGATCAGCTAGAAAATCGGACCAAGCGGGCGCCCACCCATTGTGGTGGAGGCCATCTTTCAATGAGTATTGTATAATTTTTATCTCATATAAATCAAAGGTAAGAAAAATAAATTCCACGACCAGGATAGAAAATTTATTATTTAGGTATTGAACTTACATAAGCCATCAAGACAAACAAAGTATGAGCACTTTTATTTTTCTGCTTATTTTTCTTCCCGGCCGTTCCCTTACTAACGGCATATTCGTTCACGATGTTACTAATTAGATTCTTCAATATTACATCTGTGACCGCATGTTGATGTTCATCGAGTTGCCCAAGTAGAATGTCCAATCTGGATGCGACATCGTCCACATCCATTTTGTCTGAGCTCGTCTTGACTCTTTCCATTTGTAAATTTGGAAGACCGAGTAGTCTTCTACATACTTTCTATGTACTTCAAATAGTTTTTCTTCCCGCTTTGGAGTGTAATGTAGTTTCAGGTTTTATCTTTAGACTAGCAGTGCATACCGTTGACGAGGTGTAATTTTCTGGATGTATCACCGTTCTTTGCCGAACAACTCCTCTAGGGTTCTTCGACCACGCTCACTTCCGTAATTTGGTGGGCTTACATTGACTTCACATTCGGTGGCCAATCTATCTTTCTCACTCTGACATTTTCAAAAATAAACACATGGCGCTTCACAACTTGCCCCTAAGGAGATCACTTCTTGCTCAAGTTTAGTTTTCCTGCGTGAACAATTTACTTGTATTCTATTTAAAACTAATTAGATTGATTTAAAAAATTGTACAACAATTGTACATTTGCGGAAACTGTTCCAACTATATAAAAACTTCCCCGCTAAATTGACGAGATTCAACGACTGGTTTCTTTTTGGCCGGCAAGGGGGGCGGTTTTTTAGCAAGAGAAGAATCAGTTGAAACCTTGCGAAGACCAACATTCGGTAGTTTTTCTGATATGTTTTCACTGGTAGCCAGTTTGGGAAGTCTCCTCTTTGGACCTTTAGCCCGCAGCTTTGTGGTATGTTCAAGTTTGGTTGAGCTGGAAGTGTCCGATCGTTTAAGATTCATGCCAAGTTTTGGCGAAGATGCACTGAGGTCACTTGATGATTTATTAGGCAGAGCTGATGGTCTACCCTGTTTTAAAATAGATCCCAATTGGGACTTGAAATCAGGCTCAGGTGATTTTTCGACCTTTTTCTTGCTGGGCAACGGTTTGTGTTTTAAAGCAACTTTGATTGTTTCCTCCTTATCAAACTTTTTAGCAGTTGGTAACGGCAATTCCTTATGCTTCAAGTTGTTCAATTTTGCAACTGCTTCCACAGGAGGCGGCTTCTCCGGTTTCACAGGGACAGCGGGTTTAAGCTTAGAAAGAGCAGCCAATCCCTCGGCAGTCTCTTTAACCCTTTCAGGTTGTTGTTTAACCAGAGATAACTTGCCAAGTCGGGTCATTTGTTTGCGAACTTCGGCAGCATCTGCTTCGTGGTATTTGTCATTCTTTTGCAAAAGTTCGGGCTCGCGGCGAGACAACTTTTTTATGGTATTAGACAACATCTCAGCTTCCTTGTTATCAGGTTTGGCAGCCTTTTGGGGAGGCGGCTTCCGCTTCCCCAATGTCTGCATCTTTTGGAGTACCTCATTGTCTTCACTTGTTGGTTTGGGGTTTTTGGGAGGCGCTGGTTTAGCTGACTTGAGCTTTTGCAACTGCCCCATAGCCGGCACATCACCCAGAGGTACCGAAACCGCCGATTGTATCTTTTCAGGCGACTTTCGAAGCTTAGTTTGAAGAAATTCAGGTACTCTTGGCGCCTTCTCTTCTTCGAGCTCTTCTTTCTTTGAGACCTTCTTGATTTCAAAATTAGGTTTCATTTCATCATAATGATATGCTTCACCCTTTGACAAAGCCAGATCTATCCACAGGGCCTTGGTCGGGGACTTCGGCACGGAAGTGCTTTCTACCCGAGACTGTGGTGCGGCCTCCGAAGCCTGTCGTGTCGCCAGCATCAACCACGCGCCACCCCTGGTAGGAGATCTACTAGGAGACCTAGAAGCAGGCAATGAAAACTGATGGTGGGATGTGGTGGCACTATTGGCACTGAGCAGAGACATCCAGCTCAGTTTTGTGGGCAGTCTTGCAATTGTAATCGGCACCTGTGTCGTATGTTCCGTTTTGGGATTGGTTGCAAGTGATGACATCCATCCCTTTTTGGGAGAACGGGTATTCTCGGTAAATCCTGCATCATACTGATGACGTTCAGTCTTTGGATTACTAGAAAGAGAAGCCATCCATCCCTTGGTAGGGCTGGTACGTCGGGGATCGGGAATAGATATGGACTGTTCTGCCAAATGTGCCGGCGGCTGCCACGATTTTAAAGCATTGGGTTTAGGAGCTCGAGGTGGGGTGGCTTGAGACTCCACTTCTGGTTTATCCGCGTCATCCTCTCTTTCCGGCTTCCCCAAAGTCGGCTTTCTTTTAGGTTTTGGCGGGGGAAGATCTAAAGACAGCGCCAGATTGATACTACCGGACACACTTTTAATCAGCTGGTTATCCAGGAAAACTGATCCCAGAACCAGTTTGTTCACGGACGCAATGGTAATCTGACCATCGCGTAATTCCTTTTCCATATCCACAAACAGCCGAGGAGGCTGCTTCCGCTCATTTGGTGCCTGGATGACTTTTGTTGGAGGTTTCCATTGAGAAAGCAAACTGGATCCAGAAAATGTAGGGACACCAACCTTGGGTCTGGATTCATGCTTTGAAATAGGAAGTCTGTTTCCATCAGCGGAGTGCCTTCCCTCGGTCGTCCCAGACGATTTGCGGGTTGGCTTGGGTGGTGGCTTCCTTGTTGGGCCCAGCGGTTTTCGTTGACCCCCAGATACATTTCGTCTAGTTGGCAATGGAGGTGCCTCTTCTTGATCTTCCATGAATGTAGACTCGCTCAAGGGAGTGGACAGGCCCCGGCGGGGAGGCAATATGGGGGCGTTTTCTTCATACTCCTCCTCCTCCTCCTCCTCCTCCTCCTCCTCCTCCTCCTCCTCTTCTTCTTCATCATCATCTTCTTCTTCTTCTTCATTCATTGCTTTGATAAATGGTTTCCGCTTGGGAAGCTTAGGTGGGTGTTCCCCTTTGCTCTTGCGCTTAGGAAGTGGCGGGGGTAATTCGTCTCGGCGAGTAGGTAATGGTGGGGCTAACTCGTCGTCATCGTCATCAATGGTAATAGGGGAGTATCGTGAGCCCTCCATCAGCCGTGTAAACTTGATTTCCGGAGGCATTCCCAACGAAGCCCGTTCCTCCGTTCCAGGGTCGGTACTGCTCACTCGTTGGTCTCGTTTAACTGGCAGTTGAGAACGACTCCGAAGCTCCGCCACTCGCCGCTCTAACTCCCGTTGGCGCTGGCGGTCCTGGCGGAGTTTATCCAGCTGGAGCTTTGAGATCGAAGTAAGGAATTCGTCCACTTGGTCGGGATCCTCGCCCATGGTGTCAATAAAGCGAGAGCACCTAGAGATACACAAGAATGCGGTAATATACAGGAGTTACATTTTGAACTTTCAAAGAGGCAAGAAGAATTATGAAATATAAAATTAATTAATTAATTATGATTCGTCACTTTGTTTGTGATCTATTGACGATTGCAAGTGGCACAAAATAAAGCCGCACGCGTCGTTAGTACGGATGACCCTTGTCACCAAAAATGGCTCGTGATTTCGGCGAGTATCTACGTCTGCTAGATGACTCGGATTTCATATGCCAAATAAATTCGCTTTCCCAAACTGCAAAGCGAACTCAGCTGGCAAATCTGGAAGATCCATTTGATGACAGTCTTGATGAGATTTTACTTGCGAAAGCCACTTCCGAGACCCCTGAATTTGAAAATAAGGAAGTAGAGTTCAGAGAAGCAGTGAGAGGTTTACATGAAGGGTCTGAGATTTTACCTTCAGATCTTGATTTAAAACGACCTGTCACCCATGAACTCCGAGATGATGCGAACCCCCCTAATCTGCCAGATAATCTTGGGCATCAATCATCTGATGAAGATGTTCTGTACGGTGATGTGGGCACACGCCACGGTTTTGGTGAATACGGTA
The DNA here is from genome assembly GCA_030563345.1 of Diutina scorzettiae. Classification (NCBI taxonomy): domain Eukaryota; kingdom Fungi; phylum Ascomycota; class Pichiomycetes; order Serinales; family Debaryomycetaceae; genus Diutina; species Diutina scorzettiae. The sequence continues at coordinate 4,123 of JAKUCB010000045.1, forward strand.
CATATTTTGCCAACAAACACCGTAAACAAGATCTTCTGGACCAAGAGTATGTAAAGTGGGAAACCAATCGGCACCCCCAAAAGTTTCCACCAGTATTTAAGGATTGTATCATTCATGTCAATGGGTTCACTGACCCACCAATTGCTGAAATACATCGGTTGGTGGTATTATACGGTGGCAAATTCCTACTGTACTTGTCGAAAAAAAGTGCTGCCACTCATATAATTTGCGATAAACTCACTCCAAGAAAATCCATACAGTTTCAGAATTATAAAGTGGTGAAAACACAATGGTTGCTTGACCTGATTGACCGGCTGCTGCTACAGAATTGGCAATCGTATCGACTTATCAGTGAAGTGGATTATGGTCAACAGAGGCTTCATGTAAATGGAGAAGCGGGAAAGATTACAAATGAGACCCTTATTGCAACCCATCCCCATTTCCTTCGGAATTTCTTTGCCAATCTGCGTCTTCATCATTTAAGCACATGGAAAGCAGATCTAAGACTTAATTTCTTGCGGCAATGTAGGAAAATCGACCGCCCTGTTGGATTTGCGCCGCCGGTGATTCTTCATATTGACTTTGATAGCTTTTTTGTAGCAGCACTGGCGGCTCAATATCCACAGTATAACATCACTCGTGATGCCTTGGTAGTCAGCCACGGCGGTGACACCCTGGATATCGCTCTGTGTAATTATGTCGCTCGGAAATTCGGAGTCAAGAATGGCATGTGGCTCCATCAGGCACGAAAAAAATGTCCTGACATTAAGGTTATTGATTACAACTTCGATGCTTATGAAAAAATCAGTAATCGATTTTACTCGTATTTACTACGACTTGGTATGGATGTGGTGTACCCTGTTAGTATTGATGAGGTATTGGTTGACGCCAGCCATTATATAGCAGAACGTGTGTCCCTGACCGAAGAAGCTGTTCATGAATTAGCTGATAAAGTCCGGAAAGATGTCCTCCAGCTTAGTGGTGGATGTACTGTTCTGGTGGGGGTTTCCAAAAATGTCCTTCTTGCCAAACTAGCTCTACGCAAGGCTAAACCCGATGGGAAATTTTTACTCATTGACAAAGATGAACATGAGCTTATCGAATTTCTCAGGGGTGTAAAAGTTGAATCACTCCCTGGAATTGGACGTAGCATTTGTCTGCGGTTGAAAGAAATATGTAAAAGGTCTGAGCCCATGGTGGTACCCGATCTCCGACTGATTGACAGGGATACGCTAACAAGTCATTTCGGCCACGTAACAGGACAAAAGCTTTTTGAGTATGCCCGCGGGATTGATCCCCAAAAGCTTGAAATTCTGCCTGAAGCGTTGGGGCGCAAGCTGGTGTCAGTTGATGTTAATTATGGGATTCGTTTCCGGGAATTTTCTGAGGTTGATGACTTCTTGATGCGCCTCGCAGGTGAGCTCAGCGACCGACTTCGCAAGCTTGGGTTCAATGGGCTGAGTTTGACTCTTAAATTGGCTCGTCGAGCGGTGGGGGCCCCAGTGAATCCCCCTAAGTTTCTTGGGATGGGACATGTAGACTTTGCACTGAAAAGTTCTAGGTTAGGTGTTGCAACAGACCAGCCTGGCATTATTGGTCTGGAAATGAAAGCATTATTCAGGATGTTGAATGTGCCCATTCTTGACTTGAGAGGAGTGGCAGTCACGATGGCGAATTTGATTGAAGGGAAGGATAAACAAGCCACCTTGGATTTTTCAGCTCCTTTGGAAACGAAGAAACGACTACCCCCTAGTGATATCACTGACGAAATCGACTGGGAGGTTTTTGAAGCCTTACCTGAAGACATCAAACGAGAGATTTCTTCCGAACTCGGGCGACGTGGGCTATCGCTGTCACCTAAGCTAAAATACGTGTCTCGGAAGAACCTGCCTGTAAAGGGGGGCAAGGCGTATAAGCAACAGCTCATTTCGCCTTCAAAGGCAGGTCGAGATTACGTTCGTGTTGTGGAATCACCAACAAAGGCAAGTAAAACCACAGTGCTACTGCCAGTAAAACCTAATCTCCCTTTTGATATTCATTCACTGGTGTTAAATGAGTTACCACAAGATATCCAGGATGAAATTATGGAGGAAATGGATCGTCAGAAACTGCCGAGAAAGCGGTCCCGGCCAGCTATCCTTAAGATTACCCAGGACTGGTTAGCAACTTGCCACCGGAAGTTTGAAACACCAAGGTTTTATGACTTCACTTCCAATAGTGAAATCAAGGAGCTGATAAAACAATGGGTGGCACTGTCTATGGAACAGTGTGGACCCCACGAAGACGATATCGATCGTATGGAACATTTTCTTGAAAGCTTGATTGAATCAGGCTATCAAGCACGGGCCCAAATACTCAAGCAGTGGATTTGTAAATGTTTGAGTGTATGGGAGGTGACGGAATCATCAAACCTGCTGGTGCGTGAGCTGTTAGATGTTTGGAAGCAGGTTCTTGAGGAATGGACCAAGAAATTAGGCCCCTAGCTACACTAGTCATTATTAGTCGTAATATTCATAAATGCTACTCATCATCACTGGAGTCTAAGTCTGCATAAGATCTAATCCGTTTTCGGCGGTTTTTCGGTTTCCGGGCAACTCCAAACTTTTCCCTCATACACTGCCCACACAGCAGGATGGGCACGGAAAACCCAAACAACTGATTGACCTGGTCGGCGAACGCCATTGCGTTAGAAGGCTTGGGATTCATGGCCTCCAACAACATGCTAAATTCTTCCTGGGGGATTTGTCTCACCACTTGATGATTGTCAATTCGGTTGCTCAACTCATTCTGGAATACACAGTGTTGTTGATGAACCAATTTGTTTCTGGTAACAAACACCTGCCCGTCGATTTGTCTTACTTCAAAGGAAAAATCACAACGTCGTTTCCCCAGTTTGCATTTCACCAGAAGTACCACCACATCCAGCCCTACAGGGATTCTTTTATCTGAGATACGGTGTATTCCAGCGAAAGTACAAATAAGCATGCAGTGTTTGATCCAAACTGCTCCCAGCGAGTCCCGACCAGTAGGAGGAAAGGGAAGGGATCCCGTAGTCTTGAGTTTGTTGACGTCTTTCACAATATCTTCAATGTTATATTTGAGGTCTTCTTCTTCGTACCTTTCCGCCATTGACCCACCATTATCGTCCGAAATATTATCCACATCAACAACTTCAGTCCCCACCACTCCATTTCGCGTTGGTGTTGGTTGTTCCGACAAAACATAATCATCACCTGTAGTCACATCTTGCGACATTTCTGGAGACAAATCAGGGGTCATTTGAGGTGAGATATCTCGTCTCTTGACCAGTGTAACATCTGTGTCAGAATTTCTTAACTGGTCCCGAATCGAAGACAATTCCAGATCAACCTTCACCATATACCTTGAAATTTTATCCATCAAATTAGCATTAAACTCCTGTTGGATTTCAATATGTTGTTGGAGTAATCGGTATAACGCCGATTGCTCCAAATTCAGGTCATCTCCGGAGGCATTTTCAAACTTTATCCGCTTTTTCTGGGTTGCCTCATCAATTAGTTTTGGTCCCCGAGGGTATTGTTGGGTCATAAAATCGGTCAAGTTTTCGTGGCGGCCATTTCTAGGGGTAAATGCTAATTCAACTAACGGTTCATCGGAACGACGTCGCCGTGTCGGAGTAAATCTCTGGGATTTAGACTTACTCCACTGTTTCTTTCCTGATTTGAGCTTCACTTTTTCGGTATCATTTGCGGGTGGGTTTAATTGAACTTTCTCATTGTCGATTGTAGCTGAAATTGGTTGCGGTGGATGGGTAAGTAAAGAATCTGTAGTTTCAGGGGAGGAAATCAAGGGTATATCATTGGCTTCACTTGGAGCTGCTTCTTGAACACCCTCTGGAACACCTTCTGACAATGAAGTCATGAAAACCCACTGTTGAAAAGTTTATAATTCAAATGTGCGAAAAGTCAAGCCACGCTAGTGAGGATAGAATATGATTGAAACAAGGGTGATGTCACTTTTATAGTATACGATTATCTGATATTTTAAACCAAGCATAATGGACTTGCCATCTTGGTTACATGCTAGTGCCAAAAGTTCTTGATGTTACAATAAAGATATGCGACCTGTTACATGTGATTACAGTTTAGGCCAACAAAATAGTTTCTTAGACTATTCCCTGGTAAGCTCTGTGTACCGAGTTTTAGGTAAAACCATATTTTTTCCGGACTTAACACAAGAATTTACGTAATTATGTTAATAAGTTTCGCAAAGATCCGATAAGTGCAATTGCGCCCAGTCTGCGTCAGACCAGTGAGCATTATATCAAGTAAAAAGTTTGCTACGAACATGTTTCTTGGGATTGATCTTTCTACGCAACAATTAAAGGTAATTGTCACCGATAAACATCTTAAGGAGCGTGGAATTTACCATGTGTCGTTTGACGATGCTTATGGTTCCAAGTACCATGTAAAAGGGGGTGTAATTGCGGACGATAAGCTGGGGAAAGTGGTGCTGCCGGTAGCAATGTGGATGGATGCTTTTGATCATGTTCTCACTCAAATGAAGGATGACGGGGTTGACTTTTCTTCCATAAAGGGGATTTCGGGAAGTTGCCAACAACACGGGCTGGTGTTTTGGAAAGGCGACATACCAACAAAATTGGACCCTAAAAAACTGTTGACAGACCAATTAATGCCTAGTTTGGCGGTTGATTATTCTCCAAACTGGCAAGATCACTCCACAGGGCCTGAACTTGAAGCTTTTGAGAAGACGTTTGGTATTGATAACTTAGCTGAATCCACTGGTTCCCGCGGTCATTATCGATTCACTGGTCTCCAAATTAGAAAATTCGCTCTTCATGATCATGATATTTACGAGAAAACTATTGGCATTTCCTTGGTTTCTAGTTTCATTGCCTCGCTCTTCTTGGGTAAATTTGCACCTCTCGAAGAAGCTGATGCGTGTGGTATGAATTTGTATGATATCGGAAAGAGGGATTACAATGATGAATTGCTTGCATTGAGTGCTGGTGCTCATCCTAAAGCCGATGGTGTCTCCAAGGACAAATCTGAGGAGGCAGTGGCAGAATTGCGGAAAAAGTTGGGGAAGCCTCTGCCTGTTGGACACAAGCATATTGGAAATATTTCTCAATACTTTGTTGACAGATTTGGCTTTTCGCCCGATTGCCGAATTTATCTGTTTACTGGGGACAACTTGGCAACAATCTTGGCGTTACCATTATCTAAAAAGGACTGTCTTGTACTGTTGGGTACGTCAACTACGGTACTTGTTATTACAAACGAATATGCTCCGCTGCCGCAGTACCACATGTTTATGCACCCAACCATGGAAGGGCACTATATGGGGATGTTGTGTTATTGTAATGGCGCCCTCCCGCGAGACGAAATTCGTGACAATATTAACGACGGCAAGGATAAATCTTGGACAAAGTTTGACGAATATTTGAATGAGCTGGGAACCTGGAATGGAAAATTGGGGATCTACTTCCCTAAGGGTGAAATTATCCCAAATGCTCCAGCACAAACTAAAAGAGCTTACCTTGAAGGTGAAGAAGTCAAGTATGTTGACGACTGGAAGTTACTGGACGATGCCGTAGCCATTGTAACTTCACAAACCTGCTCTTGTCGGCTCAGACTTGGGCCCATGATGAAAGGAAGCAAGCCATCTAAGGAAGTAGAAGAGGTTTACGAAAAAGCTGTTAGAGGATTTGGTCCGCTTAAGACAGACGGCAAAACCCATACCTTAGAAACGGCTACTGCAAAGCCCCATAAATGCTTTTATGTGGGTGGTGCTCTGAACAACATGTCGATTATCAAGAAGATGGGGCTGATTTTTTCACCTACAGACGGTAACTATCAGGTTGAAATTGCCAACGCGTGTGCCCTAGGCGGTGCTTTCAAAGCCAGTTGGAGTTACCAGTGTGAGACCGAAAACCCAGTTGAATATGATCAGTACATTTCCAAATTGCTGGGAGAATATGAAAAGTTTGATGTTGAGGATCACTGGTTGGACCACCTTCCTGCTCTAGGGATGTTGTCAAAGATGGAAGGAGAATTAGATCATTAGACTATATACATTTAACCAATTACTTCCGCCTGGAGAGGCTCCCAATTTACCTTTTCTTTTTTGACTTGTATGGGTTCCCATCTCATGCCATGGTAATTACGAACAAAACGCTGAGCAAGAGACGGCAGGCTGAATTGAAGGAGCACTGTGTTTAAACCCTTCTTGATATCGTTTTCGATGGAAATGTATCTGGGCATACCGTAATCCCAAAATAATTTTTCTCTTGTCAGTGATAAAAGACCATATGGCCATTTGTGTACCAATACCAGCCTCTCACGGATGTCATTCGCCACTAAATTCGAAAGAGCGTCAAAGTTGGGGTGTAAATCCAAGCTAGTGATTACCTGATCACTAGTCAACGCAGTTTGTAACAATCGGCGGTATGATTGATCGGCACCCAGTATGAGGTGTTCAACATTTGTATGATTCTTTCCTGTATTGATGGGAATTCCTTTGTGTCCCTTCAAAAAGTATGGCAGCACAAACAGTTTTATGATTTGGTTGTGAGGCTTGATAAATTTGAATTCTAGTGGAAGGCCATTAAGAGACTTTTTATTGCATTCCACTCCAAATAACAGCGCCTCGATGGCATTCTTGAATACTAGAAAGTATCTCTTTTCAAACTGAAGCAGGTATGGATGCCTCAGTTTGATCACTTCAAAATTAAGCCCCTTTTTGGTATTCTCAGGGACGCGAAACTGCCTCTCCCGATTGACGGGGAACATGCTAGTAAAGTCTTCTTTTGTAAGGAATGGGTAATGGCAATTAAACTGCAAGATATTGGAAGGCTCGATCTTTTTCACCCACGGGTGTTCGAGCACATTGACTGCCGGTTGCTGTATCCACTGGTTTTCCATCAACAGATCAAGGGCCAGCTCGGAGTTTGTTAAATCATTTTTATACAAGTGTGATTTCACCATCGGTACCTTTGGCGCTACCTCATGGCTGGTTGCCTTGTATAGCAGGTTAAGGAGGTTTCTGTTGGAGGCCATCAGATTTTCCCCGTGATGCGCGACGTTTTTGGTGCAGTATATAATTAACTAAATAGTAAATAGGAGAATCCAGTTCTCGATGCAAATCACCATGCCAATCGTTTCCATGCTACGCGTTCAATTCTCCATCTCTCCTCGTCTCTGAACCATTGTGGGCCAGGTTCTTTAATTATGGCAAACTGTTCCCACATCTGGCGGTGCTTCCACACCACCACCACCGTTTCATCCAGCCATCCCACGGTACCCTCATCGCCTTGGCTGCCTTCAATATTTATCAGACATGCCAGCCACGTCAGATTAAAATATTGCGGCATGGGTAATGGCATTTGCACCCGCTTCAAGAGATGGTGGCGATTTCCTTGCGGGTCGAGGCCAAAAATGTGAAGAGTGCCCTTGTTGGAAAGAACAGCCAAACGCTTATCGTTATGACTGAATTTCATCAGTGTGATTTCTGTGCGTTCAATCCCCCGCCGGAACTCGTATACAAGGGCTGTGGTGGCTGTCAGGTGTATGCGAATGATGGTGCCAGTTTGCAGTGCCGTAGCCACTAAAGTTGCCGACAGGTTTACTGCCAAACACCGTAACGGTGCCTTGTGTGCCTTGATGATCCGATTCGCCAGTGCTTTTTCTCCCGAAACATCCACTATCTGTATTTGCCCCGGTTGGCGGCCAGGAAATGCAAAAATCGGTTGATTTGATGTTACCAGTAAGTCGCCTAGTCCATACGGGTTATCGGCAGTTTCATAGGAGTTAATAAGTTTAGGGGGCACAACAAAGCCAAATACCTTGATCTGGTTTTGCAAAACAACTATAATCCGGACCCGAGAAAGAAGCACTCCCTTGACATCGCTATCGAAGTCTAGTAACAACAGAGGCTTCCGCTTCAAGTCATCCCAGATGGTCACCCGCCGATTCGAAAGTGCTAGCTTCAGTGACAGCCCCAGTGCCAGAGGCTCCTTGCCCACTACCGCCAAATAGTTTGTTCTGTGAAGCATCGACACCATTGCCACCGGTTGGTCAAACGTACGATGAACCCGTAATTCTACCGGGTGGGTATTGTACACCACGAATCCTCCAGCATGGGCAAGGGCAAAGCATCCGTGGTCTTGATTGAAAGATGCATGGACCACTGACCGGTTACTCTCATCGGTGTTATCTTCCATCAAATCCCCACCGGTAGTAGATATTGTCATGATTTGGTGGGGTCATCCGTGCCTAAGGAGCGCGCGCACCTTTGGGGCGGCGGGGAAGCGATCTCGGCCATATCGCTACCTATGGAGCCTGTATGGTGGTTGAGGCATCAGAGAAGGTTTAGCTTATGGATTACTTCGTATATCTGATGATCTTTGACTTGTAAAATAGATTACCCAGGGTGTGTTCCACGTACCTGCAGTAAAAATATTTCCGGCATGTGGCTCTAAATGTAGAAAATGACGCATTAGGGTTCAACTTCGTCAACTATGCGTCTAGACGACGCGTGATTATTATAGTATTAGAATACAATAGCACTATTCTATATCCATGTTGTCATCCAGATCATGTCCCGCCTTGAGCTTTTCCGCTATGGCGGTGATATCTTGATCTCCTTCTGTGGCTACCTTTGGACTGATACTAGGAATGGACAAGTCGAATAACCTATTCGTTTCCTTAAAAAAGTCGCCATTCTTATGTAGTTCCAAAGCCTTCTTTAGCAAATCATGAGCGATTGCGTCCCCAGGACTCACGGCCAATGCGTCATGTAGGGTGTCAATGGCCTTCGACCAGTTTTCTAGCTTCATGAAGATAAGACCCATTGCCGCTAGAATGTTAGCTTCGGGCTTGTTTTGAAGCTTGAGCACTTGTTGAAAACACTCTAGGGCCTTGTATGGCTGCTTCGCCCGCGAATAGACATGCCCCAAGTTGGTATGAATCAGTACCCACGTCTTCAGATCTGAATTGAGATGCTTTGCCGCTTGAAGAGCTTCTTGCAAGAACAATTCTGCCTTGATGAAATTATTCCGGTAGAAATTGATAACCCCTAATTCATTTAAAAGAAGGGGATCTGTATTACAAATGTGATACAGCGCCGTCAAGTATTCTTCTGCCAAATTAAGATTGTTCATCTGGAGATGCTGCATTCCTAGGTAAAGGTTAGGCAAATGGGTTCCAGGGAATAACTTGGCAGCATAGGCATATGCAGAGATAGCTTGTTCGTGTTCACCTTCCGCTGCAAAAGTATGGGCGAAGCCAATCCAGGCATATCCGTAGTTGGGATTGAGCAAAGTGGCTTTAGAAAAGTATTTCCGCGCCTCTCCGATCTTGTTGATAGCAAGGTAGTAGATACCAATGGCTAGCCAAGTGACCGGGTGGGTTGGATTTTGTTCCGCCAATTGGTGGGACACAAGGAATAGTTTATTCTTTCCTCCCACCTCGTACAAACAATTAAGGAAATATGGCAACACGTGGTAGTTGAACTTGTCCCGCAGTAAAATCTTTTCGCAAACAATAAGACACTCGTCAAAATTACATTGGACATACAAGTATTCTGCCTGGGCCAACAAGAGGTCCTGATTATCCCCAAGCTCATACTCGTCACGTAATATGGCTTCTGCTTCCTCAAACTTGGGCAAATGCAAGTACTTGCTTAATTTCAGCGTGTACAATAGCCTGATCAATTCATCGTTGTCGTCGGCATTACGCCAATTAAGCTGGGACACGAATTCCCATTCTTCTCTTGGAGTCATAAGACTTCCATCAATCAACTCGGTAAACGCTTCGAAACACTTGACATCAACTAGCAATGCTTCCTTGTAGCACTCTTTGGCCCTTTCAAAGTTATTCTGCTGGGCATAAATCTGACCCCGAAGATAACACATCAGTGCCTCCAATTTTATACCACCGTCAGAGTTGAGTACCTGATAATATTCGTCCTTGCGGAAAGGGTTGGATTCGCCAACAATATCGAGCGCATCTTCCCAAAGTTCGAGTTTGACAAGGCATTGGGCCGCCAAATAACGGCACAGAACCAGTTTTTCGTAATGGGGCTTACTCAGTAAAATCTCTTTGGCCCGTTGATACTGCCCGCCAGTATAATACACCTGCCCGAGCCAAAACGCATCATTAGCGTCATCAGTAAGTGCCAACACTTTGTCACCAATGAACTCAGCTGTTCGAAGCTGATGTTGCATTAGCGCATCGTGTCTCCAAAGTCGAAGTTTCTCTGCTTGAGATAAAGGTTCTGGATTGGACTGAGGAGGTGGATCAGGTGGGTAATCCAGCGAGTGGAAAAATAACAGCTGGTTCAGCCCAGGGGTTTCAAACAAGTCCTGGGTGGGAGCACCAGGGTTTGGTGGGGTGACAAAGACATTGGCTGGTCGCTTGTTAATATGGGGCAGGATAAACAACGTCAGATTATGCTGACTGGGTGTTTTGTTTGGTGCCATAGTGTCGCGCCGCACCAACTTGCTCGAAGTAAACAGATTGATAATTTTTTACAATCGGCAGAAAATAGTGTTACATTTAATTATTGGTAAGAAAAAAATTTGAACGTTTACATTTAATCATTTTTTTGTTGCCGTTTTCTGATAACGTTCGCGCATCACTCATCTCATCTCATGTCCGACACAGAATCCAAGGAAGTGAAATCGATGAATATAACAACCACTGGGAAACGGGTGCAGTTCCGGATCTTTGTTGGATCTTATGAACATAACCTTCTTTGTCTCCTGGTGCTTCTTGATCAAGACAACCAACGGGAAGCAATGTTCCAACCAATCTTTCACTTTGAGGCCCACCTGCTTTCAATCAAACTGATTGACTTGGCCAAGCGGTACTTGGTGACGGGGCTGAATGATGAACATATCCGGATCTATGATCTCCAAAAACGTAAGGAATTGGGTGATTTGATGGGCCACTCCGGTACCATTACCTCGCTTCGATTCTCTCTGGAAGGCACTGAAGACAAAGAAAAGCTGGGGAAGTGGTTGCTTTCAGGGTCTGAAGACGGCAAGATCATTATTTGGAGAACCAAGGACTGGGAAATGTTTGGAACCCTTAAGGGCCACACCGCCAAGATCACGGACTTGGCGATTCACCCGCTGGGACGGGTTGCCATCTCGGTGAGTGCTGATCACACTGTGCGGTTATGGAACTTGTTGACGGCCAAGAAGGCCGCTATTCTTAAGATTAAGGGTAGAGATCATTTGGGTCAATATGGGGAATTTGTTCGGTGGTCGTCGTCGGGTGACTACTTTGTGGTCGGCTTGCAAAACCAAATCCTTGTTTACCAAACTGACGGTGCCAAGATCATTCACAAGAAGAAGTTCCCTCGTACGTTGATGTGTGGGCAAATTTACACCATTGAAGACACCGAGTATTTGGTGTTGGGTATTGGTAATGGCGCCATTCAATTTTACAAGTTCGATGATTTTGTAGCGGGGAATGACGAGCCCGAGTTTGAATTGATGGGGCACACCAACCGTATCAAGGACTTGACCCTTTTCCAAGGTGCGGAAACCAACAATATCCCTTACCTCATTTCCGTGCTGTCTGACGGAAGGATTGTCATTTGGGACGCCCGCAAGGATGTAAGAGACCAAGTGGCAGTCTATGATACTGGTGAAAGACTTAATTGTGTGGTTGCATGTCCCGAAGGTGTTGAAAAGGCCCTGACCATGAAGAAGCGGTCTGCGGATATCGAATACCAACTGGAACTGGAATACGAAAGTGACGGGGAAACAAGAAAGTTGATGATGGGTAAAAAGAAGCGGAAGGGTAAGAAGAGACGGGTTGAGGTTTCTTTGGAATAATTTTATTGCATCTAATACATATAGACTAATCAACCTTTAATTGGTCAACGAGGTTTGGGTCCTCGGGACCAGTGACCTCAGGCCAACCCTTATCCAACAGGTACACATTGTAGACAAACTGAGGGTTCTTTTCTAAAACCTTTTCGGTTCTGGCCCAGGGAACTCTGAAAATGCCAGCATTGATTTTGGGCAACAGCAATACTACCTTGCCATCTTCGGTCTCCAATCCATCCACATCCTTGAGCTTTTCCTTAAGATCAGCAAGAGCCAGGCCTGTGTAATTGACGATATCATTCTCGGCGTACTGGTTGCTAATGTCCCCCAGGAATAAACAGACAACCACCGCCGGTTGCTTGTTGTTCTTGTTCCCAGGATCTTGGGGTTCGGTTTGGATCACCTGAGCTGTCCCGATTAATTTAACGGCGGGCACTCCCTTGACATACTCTTCATGCTTCAAAGATGCCAGAGGAAACCTTTCTTTGAATTCCTTGGCGACCCCGGCACCCCAGATACCTCTGAGGTTAGTGGCATGAGCTAATACAGGCTTTCCGGTCTTGGCGGTATGCTTAAAGAGATCACCGTAAACTCGACGAATGATAGTGGACATGTTGGAGACTATTTTCCGCTAATTGTCTTGTTTATGCTGCGTCCTGCAGAAGCGTACTCTGGAACTGGGGGATCAACCATTACAACCTTTTGGCATCATGGCAACGTTTGTTTGAAAATTAATATCTCTGTTAGAGAAAATCTTATATTACTCTATGAATTGACAAGTTGGCAACAGTTCCGAGACTTCCGAGTGTCACGTGCAGTGTGGAAGCATGTGGGGGATTATACGCATGGAAACATGTGCTGAAGCATGGAACGGTCGAAGAATCCAATGTGGGTGGCTAAATTTAACATAATGACTTGGATTGAAGAATTGAGTTAGTAATGTTTTCTCGGTTTTTGGGGGGGTCATCGTTGGAGCTTTACTGATTTTTACCCTTTCTTTCAAATTGCAAACTTTCGCAAAATTCTTAAAAAGTTAAAGTATGAGTTCGAATTCGATTAACCATTATATTGAGCTCTTATATTTTGAACTAGTAAATTGATTATGACGTTTTCAGCCATGTGACACATTAATGATTATGCAAAAGCCTGAGACGGGAAGAATCCAGGAAGGTTAGGTGTAGTCCGAGTTTGTTGTTGCTCCAGGTTTTCTTGCTGCTGGTTTTGATTTTGTCCTGAAAATATCCCACGAGTTAGACCTGGGAGATACATTGCCTCCTGAACGTTCCCCCGATAAGTTATTACTTCCTTGAGTTGTTGAAGTGGGTACAACGCCAACAAGTATGTCGATCCACAACCACCGTCATCATCACTAGCATCCTCCACCAGTGGTTGCATGACCTGCGATTTGTCCACCACCTGTAACAACAAAAAACAAAGCAACTGGGTGATTAGCGTTACAATGTCAAGTAATAAAAGCGACCATCGTGACCATCCCCGCAAAGATTCGCCGATGAATTGAATTGTGATACCACCATGCAACTCACCAGTACCCTCATTTCCCACATTTGGCCCGCCAAAAATGAGATGGATAAACATGGTGTAGAAAGACGCGAAAAGCACTATAATGAGTGCTTTTTGCAGCTTCAGTTTTAAAAACTCGTCACTAGTACTTAACTGGTCTTCGGGGGATAGCTCTTCCTGGATTAACCACTGACTAAGCAGACGTAGGATCAATGGCATGGGATAGTTGTCTCTGAGATAGGAAATCCCGATAAGAAGGTAACATACCACCTCCACCTGGGATGAAAGCTCATTAAGATAAAAACGCTTCCGCTTCACGAGAAGCATGGCATTATTGACTGCCGTTTCTTCTACCGTTGGGTAGTTTTGTGCAAAGTCCATCCCGTGAAGGTAGGAAAAATGCGACTTATACGTAGCACCTACGGATAGCTTACTCTATGTCTATTAACCTATTTTACAGGATATTATTTCTTCACATCCATCTTTTTCACCAATGAACCACCCAACCTCTTAATTTGTTCCAATACACCTTGTTTGTTCAACACCACTTCGTCTTGGCCGTAGGGCTTGGTGTCAAAGCCAAGATTAGGCTTGAACTTACGTTTGCCAAGGTAGGCGGGGACAAAGATCCCAGTCACCACATGGGCGCCTCCAGCGGCAGTAAATTTGGGGGTACTGAACATCACAACCTGGCCGAACAGCCGTTCCAACTGTTCGTACAACAACCAATGCAAATCTTGAGCGTCTGAAAAGTCGCCAGGCAAATGTTGGGGGATGTTCAGCAAGTTCTTAAATTTATAAGCCGTCATTACCCCCAGCGCAGCCGTCAGCGCCACCAGCGACAGATTGAGGTGGAGTACAAAATCATAGTCCCCAAGTACCGGTTCGAATGCCAGAGACGGCACCACTCCCAGCACCAGCAGTGACAATGCAGCTCTAGCCAATGCCGTCATTCTCAGCGCCATGGGCAACAGAACATCATGACTCCAAAGGATGCCCAGAGGGTCATCCTTCAGCCCAACAAATAGCTGGGTCTTGATTGCCAGCGGGTCCAGGGCCCGAATCTTTCTAAAATTTTCTTCAATAACCTTGTACAGGTGCACCGTCAACCGATCCAGCATCCCATCTTCGCGGTCATTGGCATCCTTGACCAAGTCCAAGATGAGGGGTGCTTCCTTCCAGTTCCAACTGGCAAGAAAGTTAAGCACCTGGAGGAATGCAGAAGGGGCCAGGTTGGGAGTCGAAAACGGCGCCAGGTCAGTAAACACCTTAAGCACCAACAATTCCACCAATTCGTCACCAAAATGAACCAACAACATGTGAGCATCAAACCACCGCTTAACAAGACGCACAGCATCGGAAAATGCTGGGAATTGCGGGGCCAACGTACCAATCGTCCGGGTATGTTTGACCCGGGCCATCGCTTGTCTGTAAAACTTAAGGTAAGTGTTTTGAAGCACATGCTTCAATGATGCCCCCCCAGTGGCAGCAGCCCGTAAATACATGGTTTCGTCCCGTTCTGTCACTACACGAAGTTGGAAACCAAAACCTCCCAGCACCAGCGCCACCTGAAGCACGTGTTGGGTAACAAAAGGCACCGACACAGAGTCTTCCACCATGGCCCCCCGCCAGTTCCCAGTTTCTTCTAGCATCGCCAACATTTTAAGCAAAAGAGCGGTCTTTGTCCGTTCCAAAGCAGAAATCTCATCTGGCAACTTTGTGGTGTATTCAAATTGAACAATGGCTTCATTCCAGTAATCAGGCAGGGCAATAGCAAACGGCACTGGCTCCAAGACAGAAGTTTGTCTTAAGCCTGTGGATGCAGGGAGTACCGACTTCACCCGAAGGGGCAAGTCAAGCCCCACCACTGCCCGGGCCAAATCGTCAAACAGCAGCTTAAGCAGAGACCAGCTACCCCCACCCACGGTGGTAGCTACTGGTAACTGTTGTAAGACATCATAGCCAATAACCAGAACATGGTCACCGAGGCCGCGAGCAACATGGGCGTCCAAAACGTAGCGAATGATCAGAGAAATCACCGGCTCGTCTTTTACCGCTTTCCAAACTACACAGTGTTGGATGGTACCATCCTTGAAACGCCGCAACAGGGCCATGTTACCCCAGAAACCACGGAACTTCGCCTGGGATTCTTCCGAATCGCCACTTGTAGGCCCCTTGGTTACTTGCTTGCTAGCTTCGTCAGGATTTAATTGAAGACTGATAGTGTACTCAGTAGACACACTAGCAGGCTTCCTCTTGGAAATCAGCCAGCCCACGGGGACATTGGCTTCCACCAGCATCACAGTGACTCTTGGTCCCAATCCCGTCCGCAAAATCGCCCCTACCCGATGACGGATATAATTATCGAATGTAATAAATGAAATTTTTTCCAAGGCACCAAAGTTGATTTCAGCAGCCACCAGAGTGGTGTCCATTTTAAGGACAAGGTCATACTTCATAGGCAACGGCTTTTTGGCTGTGCTTTGAAGCAAAAGGGCGTCAAACCGATCGCGGACGACATCGTTGAGCAACGATAACAGTTCCCTTGCATAATGCTTCAACGCCAGGTATGAATCTGGGGTCATCTTCCACAACACATTGAGTTTGGTGAATTTATCAAAAATGGTGGGAATGCGGAACCCTTCTTCCTTCCATTTCGAGGAGGTTGTCAGTCCAATATCCAGTGTAAACAGAAGATGACCATCTTCGCCCAAGTCGATCTCAGCCAAATACTTGATCGTACCCTTGAACAACTGGTACGACGAAAACCCGTGTAAAAGCTGCTTACTGCCGTCAGCACTGCCGCCTTGGAGTAAAGATGTCATGAGCACCAGCCATTCGAAATGTCCAAAACCCCCGTCACCAATCGCCCCCAGGAATCCCCGCTTTGCTAACCAGGTGCGACCCAATAAGATGGCATCCTTGAACCCATCGCATTGCTTCTTTATCGTATACAAGTAACGCAAGTAGTGAGAAGGAAGGGTACTGGAAAGAACCAGAGAGTTGTAGATGGGCGTTGGCGGCAAATCCCCCGCGTTATCGGCCTGGATACGAATACAGTTCTTATCAGGCAAAAGCTTTTTGGCGTCGAAAATATGTTGAGGGAACGCCACAATCAATTGTAGGTGCATTTTTGTTTTGGAAAAATGGAGATCATCTTCATCATCAGTGGTTACCAGCTCAATCTTGAGACCAGGATTAAGCACGTCGCCATTGACGTACGAGTAAGAAATCTTCACTGGAAGCTTGTGCTTGCGGGTCAACTTGGCCAAGTGGTGGGCCAACCACGCCACATACACACACCGCTTGTAGAGGGCACGGTAATTAAGACAGTCCTTAGCCTGGAACAATTCTTCAGGCATCGTCACACACAAGTCGATCAGCTTGGATAAGTTGCTACCTGTCTTTAACCCAAACAGACCAACCAAATCCACCAGCTTCGGAGCTTTATATTGAAAGGTGTAGTTAGTAGTTGAAGGTTTGGGATCAGGCCATGGCACCTTCACCATGTTCAGGAAGGCTTCAGCTTGTGCCACTGTCATTTCTTCCAGCTCAGGAACTGCCTGAATAACTTCATGAAGCCTGTGCAACACTTTTTCGATGATTACCACATGCAGGGACTTGATGGCAAGTTCCTTCAAAAGTTCATCAGTTTGCAACTTGAAAATATTGGACTTGAACACTTCAGCAGTTTCCCTCGCCAAAGCTAATGACAGAGCTTGAATCTGGGGTGCTCTTCTCCGTTTCGGTTGAGGCTCCGATTCCTCATCATCTGAAGCCTCCAGTTCCGAAACTGAGTCAGGCGTCACCTCTTGCTCTTGAGGTTCCGAGATTTCAGCAAACTCGGTGACCTCTGAAGCAAACAGCACGCGTCGTTGTCGCTTGCCCATGCTGGTTGATACGGTTGTGGTCGAGTGCTGTAAAAGTTCGCGATGAGAAGAACATCAGTGCATCGAGCCTGCATATATATTTAGCTACTGAAATACAAAAGACGGGGAGAGTTCACTTCGACATGGGTGGCTTCGGGACGGCAGTAGGTTGTGATCAAGTTCTCAATATTTGTGGGACCTGCGGGAGTCACCAAAGCCAACTTGGTGTATGTGCATCGCACCAACTCGAGTTCGATCAACGACTCGGGTACTGTGAATGGCGTGGGGAGCGATAGCCCCTTGAGGACCAATCGCTTAAGGTGAGTCAATTCACCTATGGCTGAAATGTCATCTGTTTCCTTGCTTTGACTACTACTGGAAATGGTAAGATGATGGATATCAGGGATAGGATCTAAGGTTATTCGTTCAGGCCCCACTTCAAGAGTTAGGTTGGTTACATTTTGCGTTATCGGAGGGGTCCACCGGTTATTCCATCGTGAAGTTAAGGTAGTTGCATCTTGTTCGATGATAGCGTTTCTCACCACTTCTGCTTGTGTTTCCACCAACTTTAGAAATCGATTCCCGATAACTATTAGAAGAGAGAGTTTAGGTGCTGCTAGCCTTACCGAGGTAAGCCGATTATAGGACACATCTAAAAGCTCAAGTTTAGTGTACTTTTTCATCAGTGGGAGGTCGGTAAGCATATTACTGGCCAAATTGAGCAGTTCAAGCGTCAATGGTAACGGGGGCATTTGAGTCAAATGACATCCACACAATCGGAGGCTTGTTAGATTGGATAAATTGTCCCACCCCCCCTCCCACCGGTTAAACAGGAGATCCACC
This sequence comes from Diutina scorzettiae, assembly GCA_030563345.1. NCBI lineage: Eukaryota > Fungi > Ascomycota > Pichiomycetes > Serinales > Debaryomycetaceae > Diutina > Diutina scorzettiae. The sequence continues at coordinate 22,195 of JAKUCB010000045.1, forward strand.
ACGGAAGACT
>JAKUCB010000046.1:0-18277 GCA_030563345.1 Diutina scorzettiae
GTAGTTGGTACCACTAGCGCTTTCGGGCATTCTATAGTGAGGGAACTAGTGGACTCCCGATGCAGCGACGGTGTAGTCGGAGTGGCGACGAAAAGATGCGAGACGGCCCATACGAGAAAATGTCGGTGGAGGAGAGAGGAAAGGGGGAGAAAGGTGGGGATGGGGAGGGTGGAAGAGGAAGAAAAAGTACATCTACATCTGGGGGTTAAATCTTGGGGCGCTTGGGGGGTGTTATTGCGGGGCCGGTGGGTGGTGACGAGGGAATGCGCGGGTGACAACGGGTGACGGAAAAACAAAGAGGATGGATAATTTTCCTAATCGGAAGTGATGAACAATGGTGGGCTAATAGGGGTAGAGGAAGTGCAGTTGACACCGCATGGCGGAGGAACGGCCACACCGTCGTAATCATCGTAGCAGAGAACATCTTGGATCTAGGAAATCTGAAATGATATCGCCGTCAAATGGGCGGGGTTGGGTTTGTGGACTGGGGGTGATGCCGAATGCGATGTTTTGATGAGCGGCTTGATTATGCATGTGGCAATAGGGAATGGTGGGGTCAAGAGACAAGGGGAATCCTAAACGAAGCTAGGCGAAGGTGGTGATGCAGGTTGGGAACCATGAAACGGTTTGCTTAAGTAAGCGCTTCGTCATCAGGCACAGCAAGCGTGAGGGCACGCCGAATTCCAAAACAGCCCCCATTGCCGATTTGGGGATGAGAGTGGTTGGTTTAAGTTTTTAGCATTAGCTATTAATAACTTTATTGTAAAACAAGTTTCAATTAGAAATGTACAAATATGGCGTGCCTACCTATCATCCGCTTCAATCAACCTCAACAACAAGTCCTGTAACTGCTTTCTCCCCTTGACCAGCTTCCAGATATCGTGGCCGGAATTCTCAGCAATTACCCATTCAATACAATTGTTTGAAATCTTGGTTAACTGTCTTTGCCATCGTCCCCAATTCATTGACTTTTTAATCATGAAATCCGACGAAATCACCGCCAACGGAATATCATGCATATCCGCCCCATTCACTTCGTTATAGGACAAGATACTCAGGGTGGTTTGTTCCTGGAGTCGGGCGCGTAAGTATCTCGACCCGTATCGCATATCCTTGCCATAAATCCGATTCTTAGACGAGTATGCTTGAGGGTGGATGAGCCAGTGCCAATCGGTAATAATTCCCAACGGCGAAACTACCCCCTTGAACCATAACTTGACTCCTGTCCAGGTATTCATGGGATCGAAAATGCCATTGAATACTTTAAGCGGCTCCTTTTGGTGGTTTGGGCCCGAGAATGGGTCGTTTTTAAGTAGATCTTGGTGCCAGGCATCAACCAATAACATCAGGTGGGTCTGGCCAGGTTTCCGCAGCGCAAACATTCTAGAGTAAAGCCCGCCACTGTCGTATCCCACCAACGAAAAAGGACCGTCAACACCAAGCTTTTCAAGCGCTTCCACCAAGTATTCTACCGTAATGCCAATCAGGGCCGGCGATGGCGCCAGGTCGGAAAACGCATACCCGGGCCGGTCCCAGATACAATAGCGATCGATCTTGTTGAGATTATGGAGTTCCTCAACCCATTCCTGGAAAGCCTCGCTCGAAGTGTGCTGGCCACCTTCAAGTAAAATAATCGGTTGCTGGGGCTTGGGTTTATCCGGGTTCGCTCCTTTTCCTGGCCACGCCGAGTCCGATATCCCCGAACACGACACATGAACCCGGAACTTGTCGTCTTGTACCAGTACCAAATTCCCCCACGGCTTTTCATGGGTATCAAAGGCATTCAACCACCCCTTGATTGAAAGCAACACCACGATGATTAACAACAACAGCTTGACCAACAGCTTGACCAAAATCGTCAACAATTCACTAATCAGCCGTCTCAGCTCCACTCGGCCTACAAGTCTCATTTCTTGGTAATTGCGTCCCTTTTCAACATAATAACTGGCAAAGGCATCAAAGCCAACATTAAGCCCAAACCAAAGAGTAACCCCAGCACCAAGGAATTGTAATGAATCGCGGATCCCCGGAACAGTGATAATCACCACCACATTAATCAATATCAATATAATCTGGATATACCCGCACTGGCGCTCGTATTGGGAGGGAACATCAAACTTCCATAATGAAAGCAAGTTTGTTACCAACGACAAAGCAAATAGATCCAATTCGTAAAAACTCAGCCCCCGGTTATAAAACCCCGGAATACTAACAAACCCAGAGAAAAACTCCAAAATCGTAAAAACGGTGTTTATCACCACGAGTGTATGAGTGACTCGTTTGAGAAACCTCACATTGTAGAGGTTTAGTGGCAGTACTTTGGGATCCCCGGGATCCAATGGACTTTGTCCAAGAAGGGGTGCCAGTTCGTCATCATCTTCGTTTAATGGCACAGGGTCCACCCGTTGGAGTTTTATTTTTTTCGTCAGCGTCGAGGTAATCAGGGTATCTGGAGGAGGAGGGGGGGAATAGTTGGCCGATACCAAATGGGGGGACTTGGCGGGTTTGGGGGTTTCCGGGCTCAATTGGGGTTCATTGGTGCCATTGGTGTCCTGAGGTTGTGTTGAAGGTAGCGGTGATTTTGGAGAAGGTGAGGTCTCTGACATTGCTGCGTGATAACGATAATGCGAGTTGAATGTGAGGTAGTGAGATGGCGAGGTGGTGAGGTGTGAAGAGGAGAAGTGAAAGATGGTACATGACATAGTAGAGATGAGTGCATTGTATTTAGGCAAAGAAAATCTTAGCATCATGAAGGGTGGCCATTAATTCCCAATGCAAAAGTCCAAACCCACGGCGGGGCAATTAATTTACAATTGTTTTAGAGGTTATGGAATTGTTGCTGCTGTAATTTCTATGTATTTTCAGTGTTGTTGGCGTTAACAACGGTATTTTTGCTTCTCAAATCCATGAGATTTGATGCTTTGACTAATGTTTCTGCTGAGAGCAATACTACATTCGATTAAACAGTTTAGGTATATAATAGATTGAAATACGCATATACTACATTCTTTATTTCCTTGAATTTAGCCTATATATTGAGTGTTGTACCCAAAATGGTTTCTCCAAGTTTGATATTTAACATGTACCCAATTAGAGAAACTAGAATTAAAAGTTGCAATTTGTCAAGATTGTTAGTGGGCAATGTAAAGAAATGTCCTATAATTATATAAAAGTTATAACAATTCCTTTTACTAAGCTCAACACTCTCATCCAGCTCTTCGAGATTGTACCAATGCGGCTGACGCGTTGACATGATCGCTGAGCTCATCATGATCCTACAAACATAAATATCTCAGGCGTACAAAGATAAAAATGTAAGATATATAACCACTCTCCCATTTACATATCAACATTATCTTATACCTCCTCAACCCTTCCTCTCATTTCCTGTCCTCACTTTTTCTTCATCGTTCTGCTCGTTCCCGTCTCACCATGTCGTCGTTTACAGTAAGCGCCCCAGGGAAAGTGATCATCTTCGGTGAACACCTGGCTGTATACTCCAAACCAGCCATCGCCGCAGCCCTAGACCTACGGTGCTATCTTCAAGTCATCCCCCTGTCTGATCTTGAAACATTCAAGCTTGAATTCACCGATATTGATTTGGTTTATTCGTGGAAAAAACTGGAATTACCTTGGGAAAGAGTCAAGCCGTTTATCAAATATGATGAAAACAACCGTCCCATTGCATCGGAAGAACTCATTCCCGAAATTTCAGCCATCATTGGCGAAAAATTGGCCGGGGTGGAACTGAAACTTCACTTTACCGCTTGTCACTGCTTTTTATATATGTTGCTCCAATTGTGTGGAGAGGAAGTTATGGGGCACACATTTAGAATCAAGCTGATGTTACCTATTGGTGCTGGTTTGGGTTCCCTGGCGCTGACGGCGGTGTGTCTCGCATCAGGTTTGGCGGTGCTTGGGGGGCGGGTGCAACCAGCAGGGTTGCTGGCAACCGATAAGGCTCTGGCTGAAGATGGTGCTGTGGCAGAGTATATTAATGACTGGAGTTTTGTTGGGGAAATGTGTTTCCATGGGAATCCCAGTGGCATTGATAATGCCGTTGCAACATTTGGTGGTGCAGTAATGTTTCAACGCCGGACTAATGAACCCAGTGTTCGGACCACAATGCGGAACTTCCCTCCCATCAAGTTGGTGCTTACCAACACAAAAGTGCCTAGACTGACGGCGGAATTGGTGGCCGGGGTTGGGGAAATCAATCGGAAATATCCCAAAACTGCGGATCTGGTGCTACTGGCTATGGAACATTTGGCCACTGATGCCTATCACATTATGATCCAGCCAGTGTTTGGTTCTGAAGATCGCCAAACGTTACGGGAGTTGGTCAATGTTAACCATGGGCTTCTTGTGGCGCTTGGTGTGAGTCACCCATCTCTTGAACAGATCAAAATGATTGGTGATCGTCATCAATTGGGTGCAACAAAGTTGACTGGTGCTGGTGGCGGTGGCTGTGCCATTACATTGGTGAATGATGATGTTGAAGAAGAGGTGGTGTTGAAGGCAATGGAGGAATTCAAACAGCAAGGGTTTGAAACTTATGAGACTAATTTGGGTGGTAAGGGAGTTGGTTATTTGGCAGGAGAGGGTCATGCATTTGAGGATATGGAATCGTTGAGTAACGATAAGAGGTGGAAGTACTGGTAATGTAATAGATAAAATGATGCTGATTTGGGTATAGAAATAATAGATAATATTATACATAAAGAGGGGCAAGAGATAGATAATTTTCGGCGGAGATGTATGCGGACGATTAAGACAAAACTTGGATCATCATCACTAGCCCTTGTGGTTACTTTGGATAACTACAGGTGTGACTTCCGATGGTGATTCTAGTCCACCATTACTCTACAATCCAATGATTGTACATATGCTATTTAGACTGTAAGAATTATTCCCTTGACGTGATCTCTAATCTCAGACTTCTTACCCATTATTATCTTTCGTTTTGATAAACTGTAGCTTGAAGCTCTACCATTAATAGAGTTGTTCCCGAATTGTTGGTTTGTTGAATTGTCATCGTTAACAGATTCATAGTCAACTTCCCTGATTAATTTAATGTAGTACCACAAGAATGCAACCATGACTTTGACTTAAACTCGGAGCCGGCTTTCCTTCAAGGGTAAAAGCTCGTTTCCATAAAAAACCTAGATCGCGTTTATTGTAAACAACTTGTGGTAAGCTAGCTACATCACTATTTGGCAACAAGAGTCGCTCAACTATTTATGCCAATTAAGTGGTTTATTGATCAATTTTTACATGAGTAGTGATCACTAGCTCGTGTAGTCACTGCTGTAGACTAACACATCTTTTTTCGGATCAATTATTAGTTGTTTCATCAGTTCTTGGCTGGATCCTGGTTTTGTAATTACGGATGTCACTCCGATTTCATTACATAATCTTTCAAGATGGATGAGATTGGGGTCGATTTGTAAAAGTTGATAGTAACATCACTAGACGAAGATGACGGAATGGGTAAAATCCTACACCTAGAGCGAATTTGGAGATTAGTTGCACCGATTTTCTTAAAACAGAGACTAGCTCCATTTACGCCAATAGTAGCATTGTTAATAGCTTGTAGATTATAGCGCAAGAGCAAACCTGTACTTTAAAATCAAACCTTGAATGACCGAAAGATCTTGAAGCCATTAATTCGTTGGGGTAACGGTTCGTAGCCCGATCAGGTAGAAGCGCTACGGTATAAACGTCAATTCCAGCTGCCCCAGGATTTGAGAACTTCACACAGTCGTTAATTAAAAACCAGATTATAGTAATACAAGGTTTCAATGCCCTAAAAATAAAAAAAGATATATGCGATTTTTGTGGATCGAACACAAGACCTCCAGATTGACTGACCGAAGTTAACTTCAGTCTGGCGCTCTCCCAACTGAGCTAAAACCGCTTATACTTTTTCTTAGATACTTTTGTACTAAGGTGCTCACAACACGACTACCTGACTCCTTTTCAAGACAAATCTTTGGGGATTCAGGCGTTTTAGCGTGTCAAAGATCCAGTTTCAGATGAAATACGCACATCGTATTGGAAGAACTATTACCCACAGTCAGCATACTGACTCTACATGAGGAATGAGGGCAATAAGACATAGAGGAATGATGGGAAGTGAGTCGGAGGCTTAGGAAACATTTGATTGCAAGCAGGACCTTAAAGGTCGCTTAAAATCCATTTCTGTGAAAACAATATAAACTAGCTATTTGTTAACTGAAATATCATCCGGTTTTTCTAAATATAAAAGAATTAAGAGTATTATGGAAGATCACATGAAAGCTGATCCAGGAGATTCCTCAATCGACTGGGAGAAATTCCATGAGGAGTTCGATAAGGCCACACGGTCCCCCAAGAAAGGACTAGGGCAAACTTAGTGAAAAAGGCCATTGCTCAACAGAGAGTCGGACATAGCAAGAGAAAATCATTTCCACCTCAGTGCAGGAGCCAGAACAATATATCGTTTACAGGCGATAATGAACAGGAAATTATATAACTTATCGCTGAATACCGATGGGAATCAATGACCGGCGGTAATCAATGACCGACGAATGCCGGTCAAAATTATGGTTTAGTCCGAATACCAACAGCCGTGGAGTGTCTACTGTAAATAAGGCTTGCCTCAGAAACCAATGGCTAGAATGTTAGCCTGAAAACTCAATCGCGGGACACCACGAGGGGCGGTGACCAAAGACGACTTCGTCGTGATGATAAAGAGCCCCACTCGATAGGCTTACAAATTAGGAAAAAAAGCTTTTTCTAGTTTTTGTCGTAATTCATTAACTCGTCTCCTTATATACCATCCATCATTAACCAAACAATTATCATCAATACCATTGCTTCCTCATTTGCTAATGTATCAGCGTTGTCTCTTTCTGCCTCCATCATCCCCTCCATGCCGCTTGAATTGATGCATCTGCGAGCTATTGCTCAAGATATCATTATCATCGGTGTAGATCCGCCGTTTGGGATATTTATATGGTACACCTTCAAAACAATTTTCACTGGGCAAGGGTGCCTCTTGGAAGTATGGATGATTCAATGCTTGGTTGGCAGTTAATCGAGCCAGCGGCTCATACTCCAATAACCCCTTGAGCAAAAGTAGACACTGGCGATTTGTTCCACCAATAATCTTATACCAATTAAGCAACATGGGGGGGTGGACAGTGGTCATTTGTTGCTGGAAGGTGGCATACTCTGGATACTTTACCAAGGAAGGCCACGTCTTCACTGTGGGCGTCCCCAACACATCAACAATTTTTTGAAACTGATTCTTTTGAAAAGGAACCAGTTTCTTATTGTTTATATCAATCTTGGCTTCTTCCCCTTTGAAAATAGGCCGCAACAGCATCAACTCGGCTAAAATACACCCCACGGCCCACAAATCGATGGCCGGGGTATAATGACGGGCTCCAAGTAATAATTCGGGAGCACGGTACCAAATGGTAACCACTACCTTATCCCCAGTGTATAAACTTTGTAATGGGTTATTAAACTTTCGAGCCAACCCCAAATCACCAATCTTAACCACCCCTGACAGAGACACCATAATGTTAGCGGGCTTTAAATCCCGATGGAATATCCAATTGTCGTGAAGATACGTCACCCCTTGAAGCACTTGCCAAATTATCAGTTTCACGGTGCTGGCAGGAATATTCTTCACCGGATGAGAGTGATAATGAATAATTTGCAACAAGTCATGTTCGCAATATTCAAAGATCATATAAATGCTTTTGTTTTCCAACACAATATCCACAAGTTTAATGATGTTTTTGCTTTGCATTTCCCGGCATAACAGCATTTCCCGGATTGCCAGTTGAGAAATGCCGGTATAGTGGGTGATTTCATTGCCATTTATATCGTGGTGTGTCTTGTGGTTGTCGGATTTAAATTTTTTGATGGCAAAGAGTTCCGGACGCTCATCCACATCGTCGTCCTTATCCTTCTTGATTCGCGCTTTGTATACTTTACCGTAGGTGCCGGCAGCAATGTAGCCGATGATTTGGTAACGGAGAAGAACCAGTTCTCTTGTTAGGTCTTTTCGGTGTTTGAATGGGCCAATTGTCAAGATGGATGACGGCGCCATCTGTAGTTGCATTGTGTGATTGGAGTTGTGCGAAGGTAATGTACCTCGTGCGAATGATAACGAAATATAGTTTTAGATAACAAACTTTGGTAGGGGGATCAAGGGAATGTTGAAGGGGGAGTTGGACTTTGGGTGGGGGTGGCAAGTTTTCCATGTTTAATGGAAGATGGTGTATTACTAGTTCCGGAACACAAGGAAGAAGTCCTCCGAAAATCTTCATTATTATCAAGTAACCCGATTGATTTAGTAGACTACAGCATGTTATATTTTAATGGCCGCATGATTATTGTCTATTTACCATGAAGGTTTGCCAAACAGTGGGGTGTTACGTCTGGAACCACGGAACTCCTACTGAACTTTTTTAACCATAGCAAATTTCACGGGGGTTGTCCCTGCCAAGATTTCCAAAACAATAGTTTTTTAGCAATTATGTATATTCACAATTAACTGTGACCCTTAGGTAGATGAATCGTGAATGGTGATGTAATCTCAAGAGGAAACACAAGAAGATAACAACCTCCGGAGAAATTTTTTATTCAAAAACAAGAAAGTATTACATGGATACGCTCCAAAAGGGTCCTTCTATCTATTTAGGACTTCAAGACACCACGATGATTACTGCACTCCTTCTAGTCTAAATGAAGTTTAACGCACTCTCCTTCAAATAATGATCACCATAATACCCAACCACCTTCGCGACCGTTTCTCTAACCAATAACGGAAATTCTTCCCGGAATTATTATATTTTTGTCGGATTCCCCGCAACCATGGTCGTACCGTATTCGGACCGGCCGCCGTTCAAACTGTCCCATTATTAAGATATACGTTATCAGATGAGAAATTAAACGAATCAATTCAGTTACCTATTTTCTTCTTACATTGGCTGCAATTAAAAATCACGCTTTTATTATACCATATCAATCGTCTATCATTTGCCACGGAAGCACTATCCAATAAATCCAAAACCTCTTCGTAACACTAGAACATGTCATAGGTGCCTGAAAAATCATTTCCGTTGTCCTGAAGCTGCTGCAAGTTTGATCGTGCATTCAATGTATCCGTCAACAATAGTGCCCAACTGAAAGTGAACGGTACACCAATCAAAGGGATCGGTAATACTTTCGTAAATTCATGATAACGACCCCCCATTGAGACCTTTCAGACTCACATTGATGTCTGCTGATACCACAGAAGTAATTCTGTTCCAATGTCAAGCACACCAAGCCATCGCAGTGTCCTGCTTTTACCCCACATTCTGTACATTGTAACGTATTACCTCATGAACTCCGAAGGTTTCGGCGACATACTCCATCGGAAACAAGTTCCGTGTGGGGATGCGGAACCTGATCCCAGGCGCATATATAATTCATCAACGCCGGTCATGTTAAATCATTAACAGATCAATTATGTCCCCTGCTCAAGACACCACCGCCTACTTCAAATTACTCCCTTCTTCCAACGTTGAAGCGCTTTGGCCCAAGTTGTCTAACTTGGTGCCTCCTGTGCCTGCCCCTAAAGCCAAGGCACACGTGTGGAGATACAAGGAAATTCGTCCTCTCCTTGAAACTGCCGGTCGTCTTGTTACAGCTGCCCAAGCTGAAAGAAGAGTGCTCATGTTGGTGAACCCCAATTGTGAAGCTCCTCAAACAACCGACACTTTGTACGCTGGGCTCCAATACATTTGCCCAGGTGAAGTTGCTCCTGCTCACCGTCATACTGCTTTTGCTGCCCGGTTTATTGTTGAAGGTGAAGGTGCCTTCACTAATGTCGACGGGCTGAGATTGGACATGGCCACTGGGGACGTCATTTTGACTCCTAGATGGAACTGGCACGACCACGGGAAGGATGGTAACGGTCCTATGGTGTGGTTGGATGGTTTGGATCTTCCCATTTTCCAAGCTATTCCCGTAAACTTTGGTGAACACTACGAAAAAGACGAATTCCCCGTTCTCCAGGAAGGCAACAAGCTCATGAGATTCGGATGGGCTGAAACTCAAAAGGCTCTTGACGAATCTGTTAAGGACGGTTATGCTTACTACGAATACCGTTCTGGTGATAAGCCGTTGTCTACCATCATTGGCGGCAGTGCCGAGCGGGTTGACAAGGAATCGCCTGAAAGACAAGAAACTTCCTCGTTTATTTACCACATTTACAGGGGTAGCGGGTATACCTTGATTGATGGTGAAAAGCATGAATGGACCAAGAATGACACTTTCTGCATTCCGTCGTGGAAGACGTTTAAGCACGTCGCCACAGAACCTGCTTATCTTTTCTCGTTCAACGATACCCCATTGTTGACCAACTTGGACATCTACCGCAAGGGCAAGTAAGTAAATCAGAGAAATGTTTTTTTGAATATGAATGAATGTTAGAAAATTAAATGACTGTAGTGATTTGATTTGACCTCATCTGCCAACAAATCAATATTTATTCCGGTAATTACAGTGGTGAAGGGTAAACGTTGAGAAATTATTAATATATTGCCTATCTTGGTTGTTAGTTAGGAATAATGATCAAGTGTGAATTGATTGGTTCATTTTAACATGTTGTCAAGTTTCTTTCAAATACCAGTAAATCATCAGGGCTCCAATAATTGTAATAATTATATTGAATTGAGAATGCATATGTCGAAATACAACCTGTTTTGTTAAAAAGAATCAAGATGATATTGTCCTCGACCACGAGCGTTCACTCAGAGTAGTCCTTAATTGAAGAACCATTGTGCAGGATATACAATCACCAAAAGGATCGGAGGCATGTAAATAGCAAGAAATTTAGGATAATTTAACCGAAAAAATGTAACCTGTATAATTCATTGTACTTAGATACCATTCAACATAGATTTACAGTAATATTCGCTAGGAATCTTTGATTCATCGGTTAATTATTGTAGCGCAGCTTATTGGCAAACGCAGATATGCTTCTGATATTGAAATCACATTCAGGCAGAACCACCGAGTGAATATGATACTTTATGAATCTGGCTGTCTACCTGTAACATCTCGCCTAAGGCTAATTTGCCATATGAAGAATTAAGAAAAGTTTGGGTGACACAAAAACTTAATTTTTCCACAAGCTATCAACCACTTACATTCCTTGATTGAATACCTTTTGACATCTGTCAAGTAGATAAGAACTTTAACTTTAACCGGTATCATCTCTTCTTTCTCTATCAGATAACAATGCCAAGCCTATTACCCGTTATCCTTCTATCACCCGAGGACTGCTAAATCCAATGCACGGCCCTACCAGTCCAATAACAAAAATCTCGGGCCGCTTGCGGCGTTCAAATTCGGAAGATCCCGAAACTTAAACGCCAATTGTTTTCGCAAATTAAAACACGTCGATTAGACAAGCACTTGCCTGCATATAACCATAATCGCCAAGACCCGTTTCCTGTCAAACATATACGATCAAGATTCATTAAATACCGTAACAACACCGCCCCGTCCATTAATATATTTGAAATACTTTGTTACACGTGTTTGTGCCCCTGATTCCCCACTTTTCCTTAATTATCGCTCATCGCTATCTAATGGGTAAGTGCCTTATCAGTGCACTGATAACGTCCCAATTAGGAAAGTGCCAATTCAACATAGCCACAAGACCAAGTAGAACAAACCCATAAAATGAAGAAAAATTGTATATTAGCGGATCTATAGTTTCCAAAGTGCTGTCCTACAATTTTCCTAATTATTTTTCGATTTTTCGGGTAAAATCATTCCGAATCTCTTATCAGACGCTCCGATAACCAGAACGACTTTCTCAAAGAGAGCGGAGATCACCGGTTGCCAACATCACATGTCGTAGAAATAGATTTATATACCATTGACTTCCCTTCCAATTATTCTACTTCATGACCATTGAACCTATTACTGGCTGGACAATTGACCAGTGGAAACAAAAGCTGTCCCTCAAGAACATCTTGGATGTATTATCTACCCAAGACCCTCTGGACCCGGCATGGATCTGTTTAAGCAGCCCTCAGCAAATTACTGACCAATGGCAGTTACTTCACACTCGGGTTAATCCCGAATCATTGCCATTGTATGGGGTACCGGTGGCTATCAAAGATAATATTGATGTGTTGGGGTTGGCCACCACTGCAGCCTGCTTTCTGTTTTCCTACATCCCACGGGAGGATGCCGAAGTTGTTGCCCATTTGAAGGCTGCTGGGGCCATCATTTTGGGTAAAACCAACTTGGACCAATTTGCTACAGGTCTTGTGGGTACCCGGTCGCCTTACGGGATTGTACCAAACACTTTTGATAACGAATACGTGGTGGGGGGATCATCACTGGGGCTGGCGCTGGTGGTGTCCCGGGGTATTGTCCCCTTGGCTCTTGGAACTGACACTGCTGGACTGGGCAGGGTACCAGCAATGCTTAATAATTTGATCGGGCTCAAGCCTACCAAAGGGGTGTTTTCATGCCGGGGAGTGGTACCGGCCTGCAAGTCGCTTGATTGTGTGCTGGTATTTGCCCTTTCTTTGGCGGATGCTCAAACGGGGTTTGACATTCTTCAAGGATATGATGAACGGGACCCTTACCTGAGACAAGTTCCTTTGGCTCCTGTGGTGCTGTTTGGTCCCAAACCAACCGTAGGGGTACCGCTGAACTTGGAATGGTATGGCCATCCTGAAAATGCCAAGGCATTTGAAGAAGCCGTGGAAATGGTGAAAAAGGTGGCCACGGTGGTAGAAGTGGATATCTCCCCCATGTTGCAATTGGCAAAGTTATTGTATGAAGGCCCCTGGGTTGCTGAGCGATATGCAGCGGTCAAGGAATTCATGGCTACTGGTCCTGACCCCAAGACTTTGGACGAAACTGTCACTAAGATAATTGCCGGTGGGGCGACCCCCCTGGCGGCTACTGCATTTGAATTTGAATACAAGCGTCAGGAGATTCTCAAGAAGATCTCTACCATCATGGAATCTCTTGATGCCGTGGTAGTTCCCACTGCTCCCTTACAACCCAAGATTGCTGAAGTCCAAGCCGACCCAATTGGAGTCAATTCCACCCAAGGAATCTATACCAATTTTGTTAACCTTGCTGATATGGCTGCTTTGGCCATCCCTACTGGATTCATTGGAAAGATCCCATTTGGCGTTACTCTTTTGGGACCGGCGTTCACTGATTATGCCCTTTTGGACTTGGCGTCCAAAGTGCTTGGGCCTGGCGTCAGAAAAGCTGGGGTGGTTGGTACCGAAGTTACCAACGAGTTGGCTACCCCCCTTACTGTGGGTGAAGGCTACATTAAATTGGCTGTGGTTGGGGCCCATCTTAAAGGCTTCCCTTTGCACTGGCAACTTGAAAAGGTGAACGCAGTATTCTTGGAATCCACTACCACTACCTCAGAGTACAAGTTGTATGCGTTGCCGGGGGGATTAAAGCCTGGGCTTCGGAAGGTTGAACTGGATGGAACTAGTATTGCACTCGAAGTGTACGCTGTGCCTGTGGAGAAGTTTGGCCAATTTATTGCCATGGTTCCAACTCCTTTAGGTATTGGCAGTGCCACTTTGGCACTGGGGGAAGTGGTAAAGTCGTTCATTTGTGAAGAACTGGGCTATTCCCACCCCAAAGCAGTTGATATTTCCAAATTTGGTGGTTGGAAGGCTTACAAATCGCAGACTCCTCCATTTTCTAAGGTGTTGGTAGCTAACCGGGGTGAAATTGCCGTAAGATTGATCCTGACGCTAAAGAAGTTGGGAATCAAGCTGGTGGCAGTTTACTCCGACCTTGATGAGTTCTCGCAACATGTGACTGATGCTGACGAAGGAGTGGCTCTTAATGGTGTCAAAGCTGCTGACACCTATATTAACATTGACAAAATCATCGAAGCTGCTAAACGGACCGGTGCCGAGGCTATTCTTCCTGGTTATGGGTTTCTTTCTGAAAACGCCGACTTTTCCAACCGGTGTGCTGCTGAAGGTATTGTGTTTGTTGGTCCCCTGGGTGATGCAATCACCAAACTTGGTCTCAAGCACCTGGCTAGAGAAATTGCCAAGAAAGCTGGTGTGCCCTTAGTGCCAGGGCTGGACCTTGTCGACTCGGTTGAAGAAGCTTTGAAAGTGGCAGAAGCCATTACTTACCCAGTAATGGTTAAACTGACTGCTGGTGGGGGTGGTATTGGGTTGCAAAAGGTTGACGATCCTGCCCAAATGGAACGGGTGTTTGCTACCGTCCAGCACCAAGCCGAGCTGTACTTTGGGAATGCTGGGGTGTTTATTGAAAAGTTCATTGGCCAGTCACGTCACGTCGAAGTACAATTGTTTGGCGACGGGAAGGGTGGTGCCTTGGCGATTGGTGAACGGGATTGTTCGCTTCAACGGCGGAACCAAAAGGTCGTCGAAGAGACCCCTGCTCCTAATTTGCCAGAAGCCACCAGATTACGGATGCGCCAGGCTTCGGAATCGCTAGGTTCTTTGCTTAAGTACATGGGGGCTGCCACTGTTGAATTTATCTACGACGAAAAGGCTGACGAGTTTTACTTTTTGGAAGTCAACGCTAGACTTCAAGTTGAACACCCGGTTACCGAGATGGTGACGGAGTTGGACTTGGTGGAATGGATGTTGTTACTTGCTAGTGGTAACCCTCCCAAGGAGTTTGTGGAACGCAAGCCTCCTACGGTGGTTGGCCACTCGGTGGAGGCTCGTGTTTATGCCGAAAACCCAGTCAAGGACTTTATGCCCTCTCCAGGGCAACTTACCGAAGTAAAGTTCCCTGAGTGGTGCCGGGTAGACACCTGGGTTCTGACAGGTACGGTGGTTTCTGGTGAATATGACCCCACTTTGGCCAAGATCATTGTCCACGGCAGCGACCGTAAGGATGCATTAGCCAAGATGGCACGGGCGCTTGACGAAACTGTCATTTGGGGGTGTGTTACCAACCTTGAATATCTCAAGCAGGTTGTGACTCTGGACATGGTCAAGGAGGCGACCATGCACACCAAGCTGTTGGATACGTTTGTCTACCTGCCTAGAGCATTTGAGGTGATTGTTCCTGGGTCGTATACTACTGTTCAAGACTATCCTGGTCGTACAGGGTTGTGGAACATTGGTGTTCCTCCGTCAGGGTGTATGGACGAGTACGCTTTCCGTCTTGGGAACCAATTATTGGGGAATCCCGCTGATGCTCCTGGTCTCGAAATCACTTTGATTGGGCCTAAGCTTCAATTTCACGGTGCTACGCTGATTTGTGTCACTGGTGGTGAAACTGAGGTCAAGGTGAACGACACGATGGTACCCCAGTGGCAGGTATTGGATATTCGCCCTGGTGACGTGTTGCTGATGGATAAAGTAGTGGCTGGGTGCCGGGTATACTTGACAATTGCTGGTGGTGTCGACGTCCCTGTCTACTTGGGTTCCAAGTCTACGTTTGCTTTGGGTAACCTTGGTGGTTTTAACGGAAGAACTCTCCGTTTTGGCGATATTCTTTGGTTTGGGGAACCCCACAAGGTGGAGCCGGCCTCGATCTCCAAGTCTCTTATTCCCAACTATCGGCCTGAAGTATGGAAAGTGGGGGTCACCTGTGGTCCCCATGGTGCTCCCGACTTGTTCAAGCCCGAATTCATCGACACATTTTTTGCTGACACGTGGAAGGTTCACTACAACTCGAACCGGTTTGGTGTTCGATTGGTAGGTCCAAAGCCCCAATGGGCAAGACCTGATGGTGGCGATGCTGGTTTGCACCCGTCGAATGCCCACGACTATGTGTATTCCATGGGGGCAGTGAACTTTACCGGGGATGAACCAGTGATTTTGACGTGTGATGGGCCCTCTTTGGGTGGTTTTGTTTGTGCTGCCGTGGTATGCCAACTGGAAATGTGGAAAATTGGCCAAGTCCGGCCTGGTGAACAAATTCAGTTTGTGCCTGTGACTCAAGAATCTGCTTGTGACTTGCGGCGGGAACAAAACAATGCCATTGCCACTTTGTCCGGTAAGGTTCCTGAGGTGGTGGCTAATGTCACTTCCTACGACCCAGTACTTTTGAAAACTCCTGAAATTTGTTACCGTCAAGCCGGAGACCGCTACCTTTTGGTTGAATTTGGTGAGCCGATCATGGACTTGTCCGTTTGCTACAAGATCCACCGTCTTATCGAGATGGCTGGTTCTGCTATTGGAGTAGTGGAAATGTCACGTGGGGTTCGGTCGGTGTTAGTGGAATATGACCCGGAAGTGATTAGCCAAACCCAAGCATTGAAGATGTTAGAACTTTACCGGGGTGCCATTGGAGATGTTGGTGACGATTGGCTGGTTGAATCACGTATTCTCCGCTTGCCCATGGCGTTCGAAGATGAAAAGACCCTTGCTGCCGTACAGAGATACCTGGAAACCATCCGTTCGCTGGCGCCGTGGTTGCCTAACAACGTGGACTTTTTGGCTAATGTCAACGATACCACTCGTGAAGCCATTTACGACTTGTTGTACCTGGCCCGGTTCATGGTTTTAGGCCTTGGTGATGTGTTCTTGGGTGCTCCATGTGCTGTGCCTTTGGATCCTCGCCAGCGGTTGTTGGGTACTAAATACAACCCTCTGAGAACGTATACTCCCAATGGGACCGTTGGTATTGGTGGTAACTACATGTGTATTTATACCATGGAATCTCCTGGTGGGTACCAGTTGGTGGGACGGACGGTACCTATTTGGGATAAGCTTGAATTGGGAGCCCACTCCACTGACCCGTGGTTGTTGAGACCATTTGACCAAGTGGAATTCTATCCAGTGTCTGAGGCCGAAGTCGACCGGTTTACAGACCAAATGAATGCTGGTAAGTTTGTGGTGGACATCACCACCACCAAGTTTGACCACAAGGAGTATCAACAATGGTGTGATGCCCACAAGGAACTGATTGATGCCTATCGGGAATCCCAAGGTGGCGAAAGATTAGAGGAATTTAACCGGCTTATCCAAATCTCGAATGCCGAGCTTGCCACTCTTGAAGCCCCACCTGAAGTTGTGGACATTGCTGAAGGATGTGAAGGAGTGTACTCCGAATTCAATGGGAGATTCTGGAAGGCGGTGGCCGAGGAAGGCGATGTTGTCACCAAGGGACAGCAGTTGGTAGTTGTTGAAGCGATGAAGACTGAGATGGTGGTGGTTGCTCCTAAGGACGGGAAGGTGGTGAAGATTATCCATAAGAATGGGGATATGGTGGAAGCAGGAGATTTGGTGGTGGTAATCGAGTGACTTCTTAAGACTATGAATAAAAAGGAATAAATAAGACATAAAAGAAAAGTAGAAAGGCAACCAGCAAGGAGCAAAAAAAATCACATCAAAGAAAAGTGAAAGCATCGCGTATTTGATTACTATAAAAGATCTATTTGCTATACCTATTCCTAATATAGCAGTCGCAATTTTGATGGGATCTGAATCCCTGATAACAAGATTAGCTACAACAGTGCGATCCTGACGGAGAAGCTTAGGTACCACTAGTATGTAACCACGACATTGCCGTGGACACAAGGTAGACTTTTCCGTAATTCAGGATGGACTCCTTTTCTATATGTACGTTAGATCGCGACTGAAATACACTCGTGAAAAAAAAACCAAATTTTTGACTGACATTGACAAAGACACAGATTAAATATATTTGACAGAAGATATTACCCAATTCTTGAATATACTTATTTTAATAACGAGTTGCCATGATTCCGGATCTAGTCCAGACTAGGTAGAGATCCGCTAGACGAGAACATTCTAGATCCTCTTGATGCTGTAGAGATATCCCCTAATATCTCCGGCCAGATTCTGTTATACCAAAACCTTCTACTAAATTATGTTTCACTCGGCATCAGAATTACACCGGTTTTGTTTTGCTGCCCAATATTTCCACTTGCACCAATATCAGCATCGTCTCTGGCTTGTTGCTTTTTAAAGTGGGTTTTAATGTTTATCAAATTTACATAGCCATTAATTTAAATCTGTAATTCCATCGTTTTTACGTTCTCACGCTTTATGTAAATAATAGGTAATTATCCTGCACAATAGTAGTATACAAGCCGCACAGTGCGTTTTGTTCTGCTACCCTTCCTATCCATGAGTGGTGGTCACTAGCCCGTGTGGTCACTACTGTAGGTAACTACAACTGGGAGTGCCGATGAAGATGATGCTAGGGTCCATCATCCAAGGTGCTGCGATGTCCCGTGGGGGAAAATTGCCCTGTCATCGCCCAT
>JAKUCB010000047.1:0-14862 GCA_030563345.1 Diutina scorzettiae
TACTTGGGCAACTCAATGAACATCAACATACGGTCACAGATGTAAGATTGAAGAATCTAATTAATAACATCGTGAACGAATATGCCGTTAGTAAGGGAACGGCCGGGAAGTTTTACTTTTGGAACTAGACAAATCAAAGTGCTTGATTATTTATCTACATGAATTCATATATTGTTAATATGCAGAAACCTCCTTTCGGGTATAACTCAGGTGATTATGCAGATGACTGTACTGAAAGATTAAACCTTGTGTAATGATTCCCAGACTTGTGGAAAGAATCAAGACTTTTGGGGGTTAGAATTAGAGATAGGCACAAAAATCAACCAGGTATTTATTATTATGTAAGGCAAGGATTATAATATCTAAGCTTTTTGTGAAGGTCAGACTCCGGAAGCGTCAGGTCTTCACATTTAGGGAGTAAATATTGTGAACCCCCAACATAGATTGCCAATCTTTGGGGTCATAACTATTATCCAAGCTAACCAAATCCAAGAACCAAGCTAGGTTTTGAACTTCCTTACCCGAGTCGCTTTCTGAAATGTTTATAAGACAGAATCAATTCTTGCAGCAATCGTTTATATGATCTTAATACTTATTATAGTGATATAAAAAGAAAGTCCAAGTAATAAAGACATTTAAATCTGTTCTCCCGACCGTGAGTCGAACACGGGACCCTGAGATGGCTATTAACATTACAGTCTCATGCTCTACCAGCTGAGCTATCGAGAGGATTTCTTCTGGCCAATAAATTTAACTTTAGTGTGGGTCTAACCAATAATTTAGTACCGCTATAAAAATCGTCTTAGTATAGACTAAATATTTAGAAGCAATTATTGAAAACCAAGTGCGATATATACTAAGAACGACACATATAGAGGTCAATTATGGTGACTGCTGCCAGTACCCCATTACTTCCCATTTCATCATAGGTTTGAAAATAGGAGACCGTTGATATCACAATTAAAATTCTTCATATTAAAGCTCAGTCGGAAATAGGATGATTTGATTGAAGCCTAGAAGAGCTTTCTAAGCTATAGTGCCTAAATCACTATGATGATGTAGACTGCTGTAGTTTAAATAGTTTCAGAAATTTTCTGGCGGTTTATTTTAATGGGTTTATTGAATTTCACAATCATGTAAGAAATTGGAGTCATTAAAAACACATATGTTGTATTCCCAATTCTTGTAGTCGTTTTTGAAAATCAATTTCATCAAGCGGTAAAGTGGACAGAATATATATGTTCATCTCAATTTTACTACGTGCAATCTTGCTTTCCCTAATGCCCGCATTCATTCAAGTTAATCTGCCCCGCATTCGTTGTTTCTTCGGACCGCTATCGGTTTTTCGCACCTTCTCCAACTTTTCACCATGTCCTTGCGGATTCTTGTACCCATCAAGCGGGTTATTGACTATGCTATTAAGCCACGGATTAATAAGGCAGGTACTGGAATCGACACCAAGGGGGTAAAGTTTTCCATGAATCCTTTTGATGACATTGCACTTGAGGAATCGTTGCGGCTTAAGGAAGCTGACAAGGTTGAATCTATTCACGCAGTTTCGATCGGTCCTACTAAGGCCCAGGATGTGTTACGCACTGCTCTTGCCAAGGGTGTTGATAATGCTACTCTTGTCGACGTGGGTGATGCCACTGTTGAGCCCCTTGCTGTGGCGAAAATGTTACAAAAGGTTGTGGAACAGGACAAACTGAACCTTGTTATTTTGGGGAAGCAAGCCATTGACGATGATGCGAACCAAACCGGTCAGATGTTGGCGGGGTTATTGGACTGGCCGCAAGCTACCAATGCTGCTAAGGTTGTTGTTAATGGGGATGAAGTTGAGGTGACCCGGGAAGTTGACGGGGGTGTTAACACTTTGAAGGCAAAGTTGCCTTTAATTATCACCACCGATTTAAGATTGAACGAGCCTAGATATGTCCTGTTGCCAAATGTGATGAAAGCTAAAAAGAAGCCTTTGGCCAAGTTAAAGCCCGAAGAATTAGGGGTTGACATTTCCGAAAGATTACAAACTATTAAGGTTGAAGAGCCGGCCAAAAGACAAGCGGGGGAGATTGTGTCTACTGTTGACGAATTGGTAGCCAAGTTGAAGGAAAGGGGTGCTATCTAGTTATCACTGGCATTAAATAATGATCTAAACGTAGCACAAATAAGAAATTCATAGTAGGTTATTCAATAATTGTAAATATGAGTTTAGTGGGGTAATCCTGCACAATGAATATAATCGAAAATATCTGTCTTCATAATACATGTCTTTAGAGGTCACCGTGAACTATCTTACTACTCGCTTTAAGGGTGTCAATTTTCAGGCATTAAAACAGCCATTGGTGGTAGGTATCAGTGGCCCACAGGGTCTGGGAAAGTCATGGCTCACTGGCCAGCTCAAGCCAGCACTCGAGGTGGCCCTTCCAAAAGTTCGAGTGGTTGAGTTTTCCATGGATGACTTATATGTGACCCATGAAGAGCAGCAAAAGATATCACGAGAAGCAACAGAAACTGGGGATATATTGCTACAAGGTAGGGGGCTACCAGGCACCCATGATTTACTGCTTGCAAAGGACATTTTTGATCGTCTCAAGCACCGCCAACTGGTGCTGATTCCTCGATATGATAAATCAGCATTCGGAGGTGAAGGCGACCGAGCCCCAGAGTGTCAATGGATCAATGTTGGCCCTTGCGATATAATTCTCTTCGAAGGTTGGTTCAATGGTTTCCGTGCATCTGAAACTATACATTTGGATTATCTTACTAAAGGACCTGATTCAGTGGTTCAACGCCATAAAATGTATGAAATATGTGAGCTCAATCTGCGGCTACTGGAATATGAGTTTATATGGAATCTCTTTGACGAGTTTGTCTACTTGAACACTGACAACCCTCAAAATGTCTACCGTTGGAGGCAACAACAAGAAGATGCTCTCATTGAACAAAAAGGCTCAGGAATGACAGAAGAGCAAGTTGTGCTGTTTGTTGACAGGTACATGCCAATTTATTTACTATACTACCGGAACATGTGTTTGGTAGGGAGTTGTACATTAGGTCACAATTTGGAAATCATAATTGGTAAGGATCGTACTGTACTTGGCCACAACGTTCGTTAGCCACCAGCCTATAGATAGTTTCATATAATCAATTCACTTTCAATTCTATACTAGAAAAATTCGGTTATGTAAGTCGATAACAAAATTTTTTTTTGATCTTTCTGGCGGACAGTTATCGATATGGCAAGGAATCTTTGACCTATTAATTTAAAATCAAGAGATTGTCACTAGTTATGATTTACATGTTTCTTCTAAAAACATGATATCAATTGAGAGACATCTTGTAGGGAAGGTAGCAACGGTACAATAGAGTAAACATGAACATAACTAATATGGTCAATACGTGGAGATTTTTGATTGCGTTTTGCATTTCATGTGTGGATTAATCAATAGTTTTTTTCCATCTCGCGACAATCTTCCCCTCCCTATGTCGTCTGCAAATGAACAAATGGAAGCTTTCAAGCAAGCTGCTTCTGCTATTTCTGAAAAAATTTCGATTAAGCCCCGTGTCATGATCATTTGTGGTCTGGGTCTCGGTGGTCTTGCTAATATTCTTGATGAGAACAAAACCGTAGTCCCGTACGGTGACATCCCAGGGTTTCAACTGCTGACAGTGCCTGGGCACGCTGGGAAATTAGTGTTTGGTACCATTGGATCCAACCATGTCCCCGTTATGTGTATGGTTGGTCGTCTCCATTTCTATGAAGGGTACTCTCTCCAGGATACCGTATTCCCCGTGCGTGTGGCCGCGTTATTGGGGATCAGTACTGTCATTGTTACCAATGCTGCCGGTGGTGTGCGGCCCGGGTTTAAGCCTGGTCAATTGATGGTCATTGACGATCACATTAACTTCCCTGGGTTTGCTGGGAATCACCCCTTGCGTGGCCCCAACATTGAAGCGTTTGGTCCTCGGTTCTTGCCTCTTTCGGACGCCTATGATTTGGAATTGAGACAATTATTTTTCAAGAAGGCCAAGGATTTGGGGGTGACCCGCCCGATTCATGAAGGTACTTACTTCTACGCCAGTGGGCCCACTTTTGAGTCACGGGCTGAAGTCCGCATGGTTCGTACCTTGGGTGGGGATACTGTTGGTATGCTGACTGTTCCTGAAGTTATTGTTGCCCGTCACTGCGATATGAAGGTGTTGGCCTTGTCCCTTATTACCAACGAAGCTGTTGGCGACACGCCTCCTCTGGCTCTTGATGAAAACCCCTTTGACCAATCCGAAGGCAAGGCTTCTCATGATGAAGTGTTGGAAGCCGCTGATGAAGCTCTGAAGGATGTGCAAGCAATCATCGCTGCCGTGGTGAATGAATTATAGTATAGACAGTTTATAAGCATAAAGGCATTGTTATTTCAGTTGTTCCTTGTATTAAAATACATCTATTTTATCGGCTATTGGTCCACTTGCCCCGCCAGTTCCCATTTGCCTTGAAAGTTTTCTTCCCACAAGCTAACCTTGTTGTCACCTCCCGAAACAGCCAAGATATTTCCCAGCAACGACCAAGAGCATCTCCAGCACACATCAGGGAAAGCTTGCTCGGTCAATGGCTGTTTTTGCCATTTACCCAGGTCATCAGGCAGCCAAATCAACACCGTGCGATCCTGGGATGCAGTGGCAATGTATTGCTTGACCAAGTTCAGAGGCAGCCATGCCACATCCCGAACCCAGTCGGTGTGGCCTTCAAGAGTAGCTTGCAATACGTACTTTTGTTGAACAGAATCAAACGTCCAGATCTTGGTTAAGTTATCCGACCCACAAGTAACAAATCGCCGCGCCAGCTTATCCTTGGCGTCGGCCACCGGGGCCCACAGCGCCAGGTTCACGCCAATGGCATGGGCGTCAAACATTACGTACAGAGTGGTCCCATCTTCGTTAAAGTCCACCACCAGCACCAGCCCATCACTCAGGGTGCACAACAACACGGCGCCCAATTCGTGAGGCGCCCACAGAACCAGGTTAACCGACGCCCGATGTACCGAGTGTTCGGCGATAATTTGCCATTCTTGAGTTTGGGGTTGTTGCTTCCAAATTAAAGCCTTGCCATCGTAAGAGCACAGTGCAAGGATCAGGCCAAACTTGGGATGCGCCCATGTTACCTGCCAAACTGGACCATCATGGTGTTGTAAAGTGTTGGTTAACTTGTAATTGTCGCCATCAACTTCAAAAATCTTAATAGTCTTGTCACTAGAGCAAGTGGCAAGGCGCCGGCCGTAATAGTCCAAGACTGCGTCGTGAATCAAGTCGTCGTGGGCGTTTCCGATTGTCACCATGGTAGTGAGTGTACGTGTCGAAACGGTGGTGAAAAGTGTGCGGTGCTTATGTAAGCTTGTTTCAAACTACCATTGTAGCTAAATGAACAGCCGCGAATCTACATTAAAAGATCATTTCAAATATTACTAAATAATAATGTTTAGCAAAAAACAAAAAAAGTCGTTGGGGCGTTTTTTGAAACCCTTATTTTTAATCAATCTCATAATAAACTCATTTACCTTTTCGCGTCTGAAAAACGCGCTACCACTCTGATGGATAAAACCCTTGATGAGGTTCTGCTGATCCTGGGGCTAGTATATCAGATTCTGGCTCAGGCAAGCCTGACTGGTGAAAATCTAAACAAATTAAATGAGTTAACCCGCAGTCTCACCGATCTTTCCATGGACGATTTTGCCCCTGACCGCACTCAAGAACCCACCGAAGACAATAGTGAAGCAATT
This sequence comes from Diutina scorzettiae, assembly GCA_030563345.1. Classification (NCBI taxonomy): domain Eukaryota; kingdom Fungi; phylum Ascomycota; class Pichiomycetes; order Serinales; family Debaryomycetaceae; genus Diutina; species Diutina scorzettiae. The sequence continues at coordinate 5,772 of JAKUCB010000047.1, forward strand.
GATGCATTAGAGGCGAAGCGGATGGGGATCGTCATGGCTATCCAGAAGCAGGAGTTTTTTCGTGACAAATTGCAGGATATTGTGAGCCAAAATCAGGATATTATTGAGACGGTCAAGGAGTACTTTCAACTGCGAGAACAAATTACTGCGGAAGAAGAAGAATACGCTCGATGTCGTCTTGATTATTACCGCATGGCAACAATTGACCCTGCTATTAATCACATGGAACGAATAAACAGTCATTTAAACGAGGAAATGTCCAAGGTTGAACGTTTGGTTAACGAAACTGAACAGCTATTTACCTCCCAGATGAAGCAGATGGATGATCCTTTCAATTTCCAGGTTAATAACTTAATTGTGGAGATGAATAAAATCTTTAGGCTGCTCAACCGCCCTACTGAAGCACTTCCCAAGACTCCACCCAAGAAGAATAACCAACGCAAACGGGATCTGCTTATACTTCCACTTGATCGACCTCTAAGTATTTACAGTGTACCTAGCCCCACGATATCATTGGACTCGATCAAGCCTCCCAATTTGCTGTATGACTCCCTGGTGGAACCGGGCGAACTTCCCGACCAAATTCTATTGAACAGACTACTGCCAGGCATTCAACTTGAACAGCCGATGGAGTCCAATTTTCACCCTGGAGCTCAATTTGAACTTTCTGGGGGCCTCCTGCCCATACTCCATCACAGTCAAGTACTGCCCATTTCGAGCGATAATTTAGGAATAAGCCAAGGTGAAGACATTGACACAGTTCTCCCAAGGCCAGGAGACATACTGGTGGAATTTGTAGATGATGACGATGATGACTTATGAATATATTTATGATCAATAAATTTTCTATGCATTATTTACTTCTTCGACCCTCTCTTTACGAGCGTACAACGGGTCCTCCTCATCAATGATTACTACATGTGGTGTCCACTCTGGCTCCTTGATAGCCCCCAGGTCCTGGCTGCTGGAGCGACTATCGCTGAAAGTCCCCGCCATGGGGTCATCGTCATCCTCATCTTCTAAACGGGGGATACTTTCTGCCAGAGCAACCGAATCTCGCGACGGCCGTTTCCCCATCATCAAATATGCCCGGTTAATTAAAGTGCGATTAGGGTCCAATTTTATCCATGATTTCCGGATCCGGTCCAAATTCATGTTGGCCCTATCAAAATTAAATAAGCCAAACAAACAGGCAAAAGCATTGTACAATACCACTACCACTCCAGCTTTCCATGATGACTCCTTTGCAGACTCAATGGTGTAAGAATCCAAGTTATTAAGTGGCTTTCCCAACAATTTTGTTTCGATCTCCCTCCGTTCTTTCGCCAGGGGGTAAATTTGATAAAAGCCATCAGAATTGACCAAGCCATCGATCATCTTTTCCAAGCGTTGTTTTTCGGAAGTCATGGACCTTTCCAAATCAGAAATCAGCTTTTCCAATTCATCCACCCGTTTATCGACTAATCTCAGTTCATAGCCTAACCGCTCAACGGTTGACTTAAGCTGGTTCAATTGATATTCCAATTTCCCCTGTAGTTCCTCATCGATGATCTTCTTCTTGTTGGCATTCATTTGTGAATATGCCATTTGCAATCGATACAAGTCATGGTTAAGAACCCTGTAATTCCGCACAACATTGGCATTGGTTGTGGAAGCACAGGCATCGGCACTAATGTCAGAGTCATAGAGCTTGCGCAAAGATTGGTACCGGATGAACAATTCCAATTTGGACAAGTAATCTTGCGAAAACTTGCAAACGGTTGTGTTTTGCACTTTGGATCGAAGAACGTAATTATCAATTTCCGAACAAGATTGAGAGCGAACAAGCCGCATGTGCGTGTCCAATAGTTTTGTATCGTGGTTAACATCGAGCTTCATTTGTTCCAACATGTTCAAATTGACGTCTTTTGGCGAAACCGGATACGAGTTCCTGCGGTTGAGTTGGTGATGCAATTGGTCAAGTGGCCGACCTTTTAACTTTTCTAGGTCTGCCACATCATTTTCAACCCTATCGCCACGGGCTTCTTTTGGTAAATCCGGTTGACTTTCAGGCTCTTCTCGTGATGGCTGGTGTGGTTCCGCCTGTTTCAACATCATGGCGCTCGAACTCTTTCGTAACCCCATTTTCTTCAATCTTCTAGAGTACCGCAGTGCATCTGACGTCAAGTTAAGCATGGGACCCCACAGCTGTACTCGGTAATAAAGGGACTGGAATTGGTAAGGGTCTTTATCCATAACTGAGCCACGCATTCCATTCATGTCGAGAGCCAGTGGAAGGGTTGGTTTCACCGCCCCATGAAAAAGCCGATTGAGCGTTTTTCCTGGTAAATTGGCCCTCACCAATGTTTCTAACTTAAGATTTTCCACGTCTGCTGGGTTGGTGGTTTCGGCAAACTTGGAAATTTTGTGACGAATCATCGCCCCTGACTTCAGATTAACCATATCTTCCTCCTTGGAACCTGCCGCGGTAATATGGTCCTGAACGGTTGATTTAACGACATTGGTAAGCTTTTTCAATTCTTTTGAATAGTAGTGGCGGTTTTTCTTTGACAAATATGGCGTGTCCTCCTCATCATCCACGCTGACAACTTTGGAAGAAGCAAATACCTTATTGCTTGTAAGTTCAAAGAGTTTTTGCATCGTTTCCGCGTCAAGCTTTTTCGTTTGCAGCAACCCTTTCTGCCGTTGAAACTGAAAGATGGCATGGATAAAGTTTTCAAAGTCAAACGGATCTTTGGGTACATCGCACCCCGCCATATTTAATCTCATGCGACACAGTAGGACCACACCAATAATCGCTGCTACTGTATCCGCAGGGAGACTTCCTTCACTTTCCGGTGGCCGCTTTAGTTTTCGCAAATATACCATTGCTACACGCGTCCACCAATTAGCAATCGCCTCTTCCGTCTTACGACAAAGCAAGCCATCGGCATACTTTATATCCAAAAATCCAAAGTACCAAAGGGAAATCTGAATGACATTCACCAACTCGCGCACGGCAAATCTGACTGGAATATTTGGATTGCCGATTCTATAGATTTGACGGAACTTGTCGACATTAGCATCACTAAGTTTCAGTGCCACCAACAGCATCAGTCTCCCTGAACACCTCAACCTCTTTAAATTGGAATTGATAACAAAATTTGTAGCAACCTCACGGGTGTCGCCCCCTGGGATTGGAATCAAATTTAAATACAGGGGCAAAGACGCCAAATTGGTTACAAAGCACACTTCACCATCCTCTTCATTCAAACAGACCTTAGAATCTAGATTAGGCGATTCCTTCAGTTTCATCCGCGCATGATTTACCGCCAACCAGTTGAGGTACTCCTGAAACTTAACCGGGTAGTGTCTTGTTTGTTTCATTTCCACACTGAACTTGATAGCACGGGCCTTGTTATCCTCATTCCCAGTATAAGCAGCCACCACCAGGCCGACTTTACGATCAATCACCCATTGTTCCACCAAGTAGATATCCAACCCTGACACCATCGATTCCTCCATAGAACAGTACTCACCCGCAAATGCGTCCTTGAAGTAATCCACAGCACCAATATCATGGAATAGGTAGGTAACGATTTCCAGGGGACGTGGTATCAGAGCCAGGACCACCAGGGGTTTTCGATAGGCCATCAACGAAGGCATCCCATTAGGATGCGTCCCAAGTGGCACAGCCATATTATTTATTATTAACCTTCTGCCGTAGGGGGATACCGCTAAAATGTCCCTTTGTTCCGATCACAATTGTGCAGCTTAACCTAGCCTCAAGTTTTTTACCACAGCCCTCACTTATTTGGTGCAGGATCCACACAGTATGGATGGCCGAATTTACCGGTCACGATCCCTACGCAACTAAGATATGATCATTACCTAGCTAGATTTATGTCGAAGGTCCGCCATCATTTTCTTTTAACGTACGGCGTTAACGCATGTGTTGACCAATGTCATTGGATAATTATGCAGAGTTACCTCACACATCAAATTAGGGGACACGGAGGCGACTCGGTAGTATACTGATACTGTCGTTGGCAGATTCGACGTTGCATGGATAACTAGGCATTACCGTTTTGTTCTTCTTTTGCTCATTTGACCCGCCCGACCACTGACATGTCAGCCGCATGGTGTCTGCTTAATGAGCCTTGCGTTGGTGGCATTTGCAGGCTTGAATTACATCGGGGGATTTCGTAAAAGACACATTCTGAAAATTAACAATCAATTTGTGTGGATTTGCAATTAAATTATCCTTTTTACACATCAACCATTGGACCGGCTGTTGCATGTGCTACCGGGTTCGAACTCAAGACATGATCTACCCCCCTCCCCACTGCAAAAAATGAGAAGACCCTCGGCTTGATCATGACCTTGCAACCGAAGTAGCACTTTCCGTGACCAAACTCGATACCGGTGCCGCAGTCGATCGATGTTAAGTATATCCTAAAACTTTTTAACTACGGGTATTGAACGGATTTCATGTGGGGTAAAGCAATTGTTCGTGACCACGACTTAAAATTTCCCCCGAAATTTTATCTACTATAATATTGTTTGCATCGTTAGTTTCCAAAATTCCCTCGGGATGATTCTCCGAAAACTCAATTCTGGTAGCATTTTGAAGTCTATCCGACCAAAATCAACTATTGCATCACATTCGCTAACCCAACAATCACTGTATGCAGTACGATCGTCAAAATGGCCAATATATCAGAGTTTTAAGCAAGTAAGCTAATGAATACACTGGTGTTTATGTTTTTCAAATACTTTAAATTCGTGTATTCTTGTTTATTATTTGTTTAAATTTTTAATTGTTTCTTGAAGGAGTGGAACGCCCCGCCAATGCCTCCTCACGCGCTCAAACGATCGTAATTTTTTTTTCAGCTAACCCCACAAAATCTTAGTATACCATTCGGGACTATTAACCAAGTAATATAATATCCCGTTGAGTTGCTAACCAAGTATCGATGGGTATTCTAACTCAGGCGCCTTTCGCCGTTATTCCCGGTACGATCAGGATCGAGTGTCTGGGAGCTTACATCGGCAATGACATTATGCTAGGCCAAAGTCACCACTCGCTGCTGGAGCTGCTGCTTCTTTCGCTGCTGCCCCGGCTGGGTGGACTTCCGCTGCCATCACCGGTAACTCTGGAAGACGAAGATGACCTGGGTCCGTCACGGGTTGTTTTTGATACAACAAAAGCAAACAAATTAGCCAATGATGATCTTACCAAGAATATTACTCTTCCCCAACATACCCTGGAAATTATTCACATTGCTGTGGATATTGGTGGTACCTTAACAAAGTTAGTATATTTCACTCGAACCAATGAAAATGCTGGGGGGAAGCTTCATTTCAAGGACTTCCAATCTGAAGATTTTGGCAAGGAGGTGCTCAAGTTTATGATCAAGCTTGTAAAAAAATCGGTTAAGGGTACTAACCCACCTATCACATATGTTATGGCTACCGGAGGTGGTGCTCATAAGTTTAACCAATTGATGACCAAGCTGTTCCAGAAACAGCGTCTCCCTATGCAAGTCATTGCCCTTGATGAAATGGAATGTTTAATCAAAGGCTTGGATTGGTTGATTACTAAGATTCCCCATGAAACTTTTACTTACGACTTGAACGAAGATGACACTGTTACTGTCCCTCCGCAAGACGCTGACGACCTGATTTATCCTTATTTGTTGGTCAACATAGGGCTGGGGGTACTGATGATTAAAGTTACCGGTCCTGGTCCTTCTGGATTTGAGCGGATCGGGGGTTCGTCACTTGGTGGGGGGACCCTCTGGGGTTTGCTTCTGTTGTTGACCGATGCTGAGGACTATAACGAAATGTTGGAAATGGCACAGAAGGGGGACAATGGCAATGTTGATTTGTTGGTGGGAGACATTTATGGCACCCTGTACAATAAAATTGGGCTCAAGCTGACCCATATTGCACTGTCATTTGCCAAAGTATTCAAGAAATTGCGCTTTTCCCAACGTAAGTTCACTCCGGCCGAAAAATTACAACAATTCCGCCAGGAAGACATTGCCCGACTGTTACTTTATCTGATCTCAAATAATATCGGTCAGATTGCTTACCTTCAAGCCTGTCGGTTCAACTTGAAGCGGATTTATTTTGGGGGACTGTACATTTCCGGCCACAAACAAACCATTCACACGTTATCATATGCGGTGAATTTCTGGCTGAAAGGTGAAATGCAACTGTACTTTTTACGTCACGAAGGCTATTTGGGGTCTGTTGGTGCTTTTATGATGGGACCAACCGCCGATGTCGGCACACCGCATATTGAATGTGATCGGGTGCCAAACGAGTTTAGTTCATAGCGGCCATGCCGTGCTTATTTATATTATTTATTGCGCATTAAAGGTTAAATGTTATCTCGATAATGTCTCGAAACCGGCCCGAGACTAGGCCCACTTCCACGAACCTCAATACGAGCAAGGTTGGAGGCGTCATCATCTGGACGGCCACCAACAAGGGAAGTAACAGGAATGGTGTGTGCTGCCAAAGCCAGCTTAAACCGGTCAGAATCCTCGACTTGAAGTCGAATTATCGCCTCTATCCCCTCGAGGTTGAGAATATCAAAAGGAACAGCTTGTCCAATTGCCCCATACATATGCAGTAGAGCCTCAAGTATAAGGGTTTTCCAAGAAATGGCATCAATTGTTTCAAGTTTGTAGGCAGCATCACCGGGGGGTACCACCGCCACTGCTATATAGTACCACATCCCGATGAGGTTTGGTGCGCACAGTTCTCATGTGGGAAGAACTCACAGATGATCAAGGGCAGAAGTATTACTACAATACCAAGACAGAGGAGACAGCATGGGAGATCCCTAAAGAAGAGACTGTAACGGCAGAGGGTGATGCCGAGAGAATTGGGGATTGGCTCGTATACCGTACTGATGAAGGTCAAGTCTATTATTATAATGAAAAGACAGAGGAAACCACATGGGAGAAACCCGAATTAAAGGAGACTGAATTGGAACCAGTAGAACTGGAATTGGACCTTAAGTTGAAGGCAAAACCATTTGAAAGTAACGAGGTACCGCCTTCACTGGACTGTCCAGCAACGTTTAAGACATTACTTGTTACCAATGGTATTGATTCAACATATCTGTTCAAAAAGAGTATGGAAAGACTCATCTCCCAACCTGGATATTGGTCAGTCAAGGATCCTTTAGAGAGAAAGCAAATCTACGATGAATACCTTCAAGAACTTGCTGAACAGCAAATAACATCGCAGTCTGAGGTGAAACAAAAATTTATTGTTGCTTTCAGGGAAGTTCTCCAACAATATGTTGATGATGGACGCCTTAATTATCAAACTCGTTGGAAAACAGTCCAAAAATGGCTCAACGAAGACGATGTGGCAGTTTACAAGCATGCCATCGTCCCTGAAGAACAAATCCTTGCATTTTATCTCCTGTTCAGGAAAGCGTTAGGTGAAAGTCATCTATTGCAAGTGCAATCGGAAAAATCGCGTGCTCTTTCTGAATTGGAACATTATCTTGTGGTTGTTAACCCAGAACTTATTGATTCGCTGAAAAATTGGGATCAGCTACGAGTGAAGTTGAATGATGATCCCCGGTTTAAAGCAAATCGTCATTTCGATGTTCTAACGCCGCTGGATATGCTTGAGTTTTATTCATCTACCATTTATCCCAAAACGATTGATAAACTTTCTGATAAAGTGGCTCAACTTCGTAAAGAGCAACAACGTAAAGATCGAAAAGCGCGGGACGCTGTTAAGAAAATTTTGAACAATATGAAGATCACTTCAACGACCGAATTCGGCGAAGTGTGGCCGGAATTGAAATCCCATGAATCCGTACGAAAATTGGCAGGCCGCCATGGGTCGCTGGTGATGGAATTATTTTGGGACATTGCTGATACCCGAGCGCAAACTCTTCGTATATCTGTTGAATTAGTCGTGTCTGTGTTGGCTGATCTTGGCTACCCTCTTTTGAAAGGGATTTCCGACAAAGATGAACTAAAACAAGTTTTGGAAAATTGTGATGATCTGAGGGTTGTACAAGTAGACATGACTGAAATTGGAAACATCTTTGAAAATATTGCAGCAAGGCGAAACGACTTGTTTTTAAGAGATCTTGAAAAAGATGACTCAGGGCTGATTGAAGACATTGCCGAACTGTACTATGGAGAATTGGGAATCTCTAGGGAGATGCGCGATCTAGCCCAACAAGCCACAAAAAGAAGACGAAGCATCAGTGATCAAAGCACTCAAAAGTCCAAGCGAGTAGCACTTAACTATTAGCTAATAAAGTATTAAATCAAATAGCGTATGTCAGGGTTAATTTTCATGGAATTGGTGGCCCTTTCCGGGGACGGTTGTAGTAGAGTGATATCAAGGGATGTTTTAGACGTTTTGGAACTAAACTGAAATAGTAAACCACGTACCAGTTACTTGTAACTGTAGGTAACGAATTGGGAGGACGTCTACTTCATTTTATAAGACCTATTATTTTCTTCATATTCTTCTTATATGGACTTCTTTGGGATCTTTGGGATACAGTGACTTACGCTTATAAAAGAATGATAATTAACTACTCGAGACTGACGGGCCTTTGTAGTTCCCCACAGTCAGTAATCACTGGTTGGTAATTACAACTTGCTGGTGGGAACCCCGATTTTCATCCTAATTTTTTATATGTACACTAGGTACTAAAGAAGTTGACAAAATACACTAACATTAACTTACTATTGTTTGATGCTTTGTAGTAGTAGCGCAAAGCATAGGCACATTGGCCATCTTGTCTTCATTTGACACTATCCGAGGAGATTCTGATACGCGGCCAAAAATCTCCGGTACAGGGAATCGAACCCTGATTTGCTCGGTGAAAGCGAACCGTGATAGCCATTACACTATACCGGAGTTCGTTAACGGCTTAAATCTATATTTCAATATCATGTGCTGCTATTTTATTTTTAAATGACGATGTGAGAACAATTGTGTCAGAGCGAGCAAGATACATTGGTCACCGAATGTGGAGTCAATGTAAGCCCACCAAATTACGGAAGTGAGCGTGGTCGAAGAACCCTAGAGGAATTGTTCGGCGAAGAACGGTGAT
>JAKUCB010000048.1:0-13475 GCA_030563345.1 Diutina scorzettiae
TAGGAGCTTCCAGCGAAGTGGGAGCTTCCAGCGAAGTGGGAGCTTCCAGCGAAGTAGGAGCTTCCAGCGAAGTAGGAGCTTCCAGCGAAGTAGGAGCTTCCAGCGAAGTGGGAGCTTCCAGCGAAGTGGGAGCTTCCAGCGAAGTAGGAGCTTCCAGCGAAGTAGGAGCTTCCAGCGAAGTAGGAGCTTCCAGCGAAGTAGGAGCTTCCAGCGAAGTGGGAGCTTCCAGCGATGCTTCTTGTGACGATACTATCAGCAAGGAAATGCCCAGTGATTCAACTGGAGGAATGGGAACATCTTCTTTACCTTGCAGAAGGGCAGTGCCATTGGTGAAAATAATCCCACTTAACAACAAAGATTGAGTATCATAGCCATTGTCTTGATTCTTTACAACCGGCACCGGAATTAAAGTACCCAGATACTTTGCGTGGTCAATGGCACCAAACAAAATATGACTAGTGGTGGGCAGCAGAGGCACCGTCAACGCATACGACAACCGCTTAATAAGCCCTTTTTCCTTCATCAGTTCGGGAATAGTTCCGTGGTTCTTATCCAAACGGGTAATGGACCGGTATGAAAGACCGAATACCCCAATGGGGTTATTCAGACTATTATGAGAAAGCCCAAATTGAGCGTCTTGAATGGCTACAGAATCGCCAAGGGCGATGCTATCTTGCGACACCGACCCCGACGCCCACAGCGCATCCACGTAACTCACATTGAACTTTTGATTGAGATCCTTGAATGTCAGGGATTTAGACTGGTCAAACGTCCCATACTTCCCACAAGGAGCAACCCCACCATTTACTGAACACGCAGGCAGATCGTGAGCATGAATAAACAAGTCTGCAGAACCGGAATCCACCAACACTTGGACCGGTTGGCCAGGAGTACCAATATTCAACGTGGTAATAGCGTAAAACCCAGCGTCGTTCAACGTCGACAGCAAAAAGTTGTCCCGCAATCTAAGAGCCACTGCCTTCAAAAACGACGGGGCCCCAGGAACATTTTCGGTAAGCAACTGGTCCCAGTACTCTTCAAATTGGTTATACAAATCGGTGCTGTCAACAGTATCAAAGTTCATTTTAAAGTAGCCATTATTGTCGGCGGCAACCCCTGCCGCCAACCCAATCAACACGGGGACGGTAAAGATCATAACGAACGGACGGAAACGGTTTCCTGGAATGAGCGAGTGAAGAGGGTGTTCCTGAAGAAAAGAACGGGCAGAGGCGGCTATTTTTATTGCCGCGTCCATCGTGTAAACGCACCCTGCACGACCCCTGCCTTTCGCTTATGGCACTTACCTAATCGGGTATGATTGTCACCAAAAAGCCACTATTAGTAAACCAAAATAGCCGTTGTGCGTCGTTCAGATTCGCGTCATAGGGGTACAATCCGAACAATAGCAACACACTATGGGGGGAATTGAGCACGTATTGAGAAGATTTTTCTAGAATCGTATGTTGTGTAATATTCTAACTATGAGCTATCCAATATCCTCTTTTCGGAAAAATTATATTGTTTCAAATTAGCTTTAGACTAGCGGCAATGGGCCTAAATGACCAAACAGTCACATTTACCCGGGACTATAGAATGATTCTGTTTCTATAATATCTTTTCCTTTAAACCTAGCCCACCAGACACGTCCACCATCTTCTAGCTTTGGCTATGCAAACGCGACATGTACACTTACGTGTAGAATTTGGTGCGCAATATGATGTATGCGTTGAGCATTCTCAAGGACGCAAACAACGACAATAGAATCCATGTAAGGAGGACTGTTGGCATAATGTTGGTGATCGTTTGCCTCGCACTTGTTAGACGACTAATTGGCATATTAATCGTGGGTATCTCATCCAATTTGAAATTCATGGTTGGTGGCATTGTGATAAACCGCGAAGGAAGATAGGGCAAGCAGACATTTTAGTCTGCGGTGCTTGGTTTGTACACAGCCCCGATTATGGGGGTGAACGCCTGTCATGGGAAACATTGAGTATAGTTAAATGTAGGCAAAGCGGTGACTATCTGGTTGATGGGCTTATAGTGAGAGATCGGCGGGTGGACAAATTGGGGCGTGTTGTGCCACCCAATTCAGCATGTACCTATTGATATAAATAGAACCATCATATAGGCTCAGTTTGGTGTGGCGCTATGGTTTTACCGTTGGGCATTATCATAATATACTTTACACAGGCATGATTGAATGAAAACAAGGTAAATTGGGGGTAAAATTTGACAGGAAGAGAGCACAAGATGAAAAGGGGATTTTGAGAAAATGAAAAGGAAGTGGGACAATATTACCAATAATCGTAATCGGTGTAATCTCTTCTTTCTGGTGCCCATTTCACGTCCATTGCCTCATTTGGTGATCTGTTACACGAAACACTAATTGGTAAATCGTACAAGATTTATATGCATCTCGGTACTACCAGCTTGTTATGATTGTTCGACGTTTTGAACAGTTGTCCTGTTACAGGCACTTATTTTGCAACCACCGAAGCAATGTAAACAACGAGAACAAACAGTGATACACAGCGGAGCGGTTATCTATGTTTCCAGTAGGATAAAATTGGGCAATACTCTGGTTTCACCAACTGGTTACAGTAATGCCATTTCAAAGTCAATACATCTTTTTGGATAATATTTATTATCGTCATTCTTCTATCAATATTAACTAGTTTAAATTTCATCTCCCATGTCCTTAGTGATCGTTCATTCGTAGGTTACCATGGGTTTTCCTCAAACTCACTCACCACATTCAGGGTCCAGTTTCTATGAATCAATGAATCAGGCATCTCCACCTTTTTGAATATCTCATCGCCATGGAAATTCTCCTTCCGATGGGGCAGCTTGTGGCCGTGGAAGGTCTCCCCATCGTCATCGCCGTTTTCTTCCCTTTCTTCATCATCTTGCTCCTCATCATCTTCGTTATTTTCTTCCTCTTGTTCGTCATCGTCTTCCACCGTCTCTCCCCGATTAAACACCCTCAGCAGAGCATTCTCTTGGATAATATCATCCACCTCATCCATCAACTCCATAGGCAACAGCGGTTGGTACTTTTTCCCTCTCAAAACTCGAATGCCCCCAATGCCCACGCCGTACTTGGCCACCAACTCGTTCAAATTGGGTAGTGAGACATCGAAGATCCAATTGGGGTTCAAGTAAATGTACTCCTCCTTGGAGAGAAACGTTGTTTGTGTCATATAATGCATCAGAGACTGTTGCACCTGGGCCGTACCATACGCTTGTTGTAGCTGCTTCACCTTTTCGCGTAAACTCTTGGCCACCTTGGGCTCGTCCACCTCATACTTGTACAATTTGTTCATCACCTTGTACACCTGGTAGTAGTTCAAATCGTCGAATTGGTCCAAAGTAGACGTCACCAGCTCGACATCAGTGAACGACAGCATCACCTGGAGCCACAGCAACAACTCAAACACAGGGTTAAACTGGATCTTGCCCACTTTATACAAGGAATTGTAGTAAAAATCCAAGAATTTGGGGTCATTGCCGGGCTTATCGTGAGGATCCCGTGCTAATAATGAATGGAGTCTCATTGGCGTACCAGCCACCAAAGATTCCACCCCGCCGATGCGCTCGGTAGACTTCGCTTTCCCCAGGTGGGTTCTAAGCCAGTCCTCAATCGCGGAAATGTTAAGTCGGATTTGTACTGCCTTTGTCCGCGTGCAGTACCGCGACGTCAGCATGATGCGGTTGAAAATAATGGCATTCGAATAGTAAAACACTTGCGAAAACGCCAAACTGCGGAAGATGTCGTCGACATTATGGATCCGCAACACGTAGTCAAGCGCCAGGACCACCTGGAGGTATTTTAGCGGCAGCGGCTTCATCAACTCGGTGAGCGCCGGCGGATACAACATCAGGACAATGTCGTCAAACGAGTTGGGGTGCTTTTTCTTTTGCTTGTAGAAGTTCCAATCTCTAGCGTACAACACTTCCCGCACGTCGACCAACAGCTCGAAATCCAAAATGCAGGGGTCAACAAGAGGATCCAACTTCAGGTTGATGGAAAACGACAACACCACGATCAACAGCCGCGTCATGGTGATGAGCTCCTGGAGAAACTTGGGGTAGGTGTTATAGTACTCGGCTTTGGTGAGGTAAAAGTGAAGAAACTGCACCACTGCCAACCAATAACTGGTAAGCACAATATCCGAGCCCCCTAATTCTAAAAATGTCGCCATGTTATATACCCCCGACGTGGTGCCTGTCACCGCCAGTAATCTGGCGATAAAACAGTCGAATAAAAATTCGGTCAATGTCGCCAGTTCGACTCCCTGGTGGGCGTATCTCAAAGCCTGGAACAAAATCGCCGCGGGATATTTTGCCTCGTGCTGGTACCGGGGGTGGGTGGTACGGAGGTTGAACATATAGTCTAGTATCAGGGGGATGTCCAGGTCAGTGAATTTGAGATATTGGTCTCGCGCTAGGGTGGTGTAGTCAAACGACTTGAGCTGAACTAGAGTGTGGTCGACACGAAGATTATCTTCCGAGTCGGGATCATTATCATCGTCCTCCTCATCCTCTTCTTCACTTACGTTTGAAATTATCGTCGTGGAAGCAAGCTGTCCAGCCAAATCATCCACATGAGGCTCTCGGTAATAATCCGCCAGCGCCTCGGTTTTGAGAATGCCGTGGCTGTGGAAATATTCATAGATCTCAGGCTTGTCTAGCTTGACCAAGTCAATTGCCAGTTGCGCTTGTCCCTCAGGCACCAACTTGGGATCGGCCTGGTAACTAAACAAGAGCTTCACCATCTCCAATTGATTGAAATGAATGGCCCACATTAAAGGCAGGTAATGCACCAATTCATCAGGTAAATCGGGATCCGCATCCATGCCTAGAACCCGTTCCACAAGTTGAGTCTGGCCAAAAGCGATGGCAGCGATAAGTGGAGTAATGCCATTTTCCTGGGGATATACGACATTCACCACTTCTGGGTGGCTCCGAAGCACCGCCTCCACCAGAACCACATCGCCCTCGCTAATGGCAATGATAATTTGCGCAGGTTCTTTGTAGGGCCCCAAAGTTCCGGGAGCATGGTCAAGGGTAAATTTGACTGCTTTTTTGGCGGCCTTGATTTTAACAAATAGAGCATCTGCATCGCTAAATAACAGAGGCAGGCTGAGGGTCTGGGCCACCAGAGAGAGGCCCAGGCTCAGAAACCCCGATCCTATCCAGTCATCCATGACACGTTTGATATAGTGAGTGCGAATGTGAGTAGTCGGCGATGGCGGTGGGGAGGGCTGTGCTAAAGGTAAAAGAGAAGAGAGGTGTTGTAGATGACTTTGGGGGGATGGGGCTTAGTGGCTTGTTTATTGAATTAATTGTAATGTGTTCACTTTAGACAGATCTGGTATACTGCGACTCATAACCGAGAATAAAAGTGGGTGTGGGAGAGGTAGTGGGGTAATTAGTAGTGGAAGAAAGTGGCGATTGTATGGAGAAATTCATTATATTATTCAATCATTTTTGAAAGGTTTTGTTTATGTTTTTAACCAGTTAGAAAATCACTCAAAGAGCGGTGAAAATCACGCAGAACTGTCTTGAAAATGTTGATTTTATCACTGCTCCTGTGGTCTATAGGTCCAATAAAATAAAGAAATTTCCTATTACTGATACGGTTGAAAAACATAGATTGGACGCCCGGTTCTAAGGGTAATCTATCGGGATTAAAGTTGATGTAACCTAGAGTTGACTAACCATATAAATGACCATTAGTTAGTGGCACTAGCGAAATAAAGCTAGCGTGAAGTTTTCGGCGCCAGTAACCGCTGCTTTGGTGACCATCAACACCGTTACATAGGAGGCCTGTGTAATTATCATCACTTATGCTGTCAATTACGCCAATTTGAGCCGGGTCCACGCTCATAACGTAATACGTTTTAGCTTACATAAGCAAACTGTTTCCGATATTGGACGGATCGGGACATATTCATTCTGAAACTTAAAAAAACTGCACAGACAGAAGCTACATCTGTGACATTCAGTGTTGGGACTAATGTGTTGCAGGGGCCAACATTCCGAATATTATATAGCAATAAATTTCCAATCTTTCAACATCCCAACAACAAATCTTTGATGTTTCCAACAAGAGTTACAACAGTTCACTCTATACAAGCTAGCAATCACTATTGCAGCACATATCAAATGGCACTTTCAGTTCAAAATAAACTAAACAGAGGTGGCAAGGACCCCCTTTGTTACCTCCATAAGTTTGTGTGTCTTGCCAATACATTGGATCTATTGCTAGATCGTCTTGAAAGCCTCCATAACCCGTCTGGGTTTATATTTTATGGTGAGGTCGTTGAAATTGATGAAGATGAATGTGATATTTTTGATGATATATCAGGTTTTGAAATTAGTGACGATGTTTATACGGATAGTTAGTGAGAGAATTTAATGGTATTATGATATATGAAAGGCATTGCGCTATATCTTGATAATAAAAATTGTACTACCCCTTGATGGAAGAGATTACATCCCTCCTACGTTGGTGATGATCATCTCATCTCCCATGACATCTCATCACGCCGACCCTTTGCCCCAAAAACACAAATATACGTAAATCAAAAGAGTTATTCTAATAAGCTCTTCCGTATATGTGTCATCCCTCATCATTCGCTGCGCTCATGCTTGTCGTTGGCGATGCTCGTTCTTCGTAGGCTATCTCATCTCATCGCATCGCGCATACTACTCTCCCACCATGGTTAAACTGTACGAACGGTTCGAACAGGACAGAGTCTTCGGGATCATCGCCGGGCTGTCCAACGTCGTATGGCTCCCTCACACCAATCTGACTGGCCGGGCGCTTGTCGGCGCCCTTGAAGCCATCGAGGTATGGGACATTAAGACCGGGGAACTCATTGATCGCCTTGTTGATGGCCTTGTACCCGGGGCCCTGAATGCCCCCACAATGGCCCCTCCTCCAGTGGTCACCGCCGTTTGTTTTCACCATTCCACCAACCTTGTCGGTGCTGGTTACTCCGATGGGAGTGTCAAGTTGTGGGATTTGACAAGTACCCTGGTAGTGGTGTCTTTCAACGGCCACCGGTCTGCTGTTACCCAACTACAATTTGACGCATCCGGCACCAGGCTTGTGTCGGGTAGTGCTGATACCTCGATTATTGTTTGGGATCTTATTGGTGAAGAAGGGTTGTTCCGGCTCAAGGGCCACAAGGGCCCCATCACCGGGTTGGCATTAGTAGGCGAAGACAATTACTTGTTGTCGTCATCCAAAGACGGAATGGTGAAGGTATGGGAAATGGCACTGGAACAATGCCTTGAAACCCACTTGGGCCATGCCAACGAATGTTGGGGGTTGGCTGTGTACAATGACCTTGTACTTACCTCAGGCAAGGATAATAAGGTGTGGGCACTTGACCTTAAAGATGAAGACACTAAATTGACTGAACGCGGTGTGTTTGCAAAGCAGAGTCAACTGCGGACAAACCTGGTAAGTTTCCACCAAGACCAATTCATGATCCAAAATGCTGACAAGACGGTTGAATTGATGAGAATACGAAGTGAAGATGAGATTAAAAAGGGGGTGGCCAAGCGGACCAAACGGCTCAAGGAAAAGGGGATGACGGAAGAAGAAATTGCTGACTCGCTCAAGCTGCTGGAAATGCTGATTCTTATTACTGATGTCGCCATCATCCGTGCTCTGGGAAAGATTCGTGCTGCTAGTTATACTGCTAATGGTAATGTCCTTATCAATTCTCAGAACCTGCTTGAATTGTGGCAGGTTACCGGAAAGAAGAAAGATGTCACCGTGGCTAAATCTCATACCGTGGATCTTCCAGGGCACCGCACTGACATTAGAGCTACTGATATTTCTTCCGACGCCAAGTTGGTGGTCACCGCCTCCAATGGCGAGCTTAAGGTGTGGAATATTGCTACTGCCAAGGTGGTACGTAGTTTTACCACACAAGGTGCGGCCTTGTGCTGTAAGTTTCTTCCTGGTAACACTCTTGTGGTTGTCGGGTACAAGAATGGTGTTCTTGAACTTTTTGACTTGGCATCTCTGGCAGTGGTTGATCTGACCCAGGCTCACGGCACTGAAGAAGAAGGGGCGGCTGTTTGGGCTATGGATATTACTGCCGACGGGAAAACTCTCGTCACTGGCGGCAACGACAAGCAGGTGAAATTCTGGGAATTCAAGGTGGAAGAAAACTACTTGGGGTACGCCTCGCTTGCTTTCAAGCACAAGCAAACTCTTGAGATGAATGAAGATATCTTGGCAGTGAAAATTTCCCCGGATACTCGTCTTCTTGCCGTTTCGCTTCTTAATAACAATATCCAGGTGGTTTTCTTTGACTCGCTCAAGCTCTACCTCACCCTTTATGGCCACAAGTTGCCGGTATTGGCTCTTGACATTTCCCATGATTCCAAGTTGTTGATTTCGTCTTCGGCGGACAAAAACATCAAGATTTGGGGGTTGGACTTTGGTGATTGCCACAAGTCCATTTTTGCCCATCAAGACTCTGTTATGAATGTCAAGTTTCTTGGGGAAACCCACCACTTTTTCTCCAGTGGTAAAGATGGCTTGGTCAAGTACTGGGATGGGGACAAGTTTGAATGTATTCAGAAGCTTGCTGCCCATCAGCTGGAAGTGTGGTGCCTTGTAGCTGCCCCTTCCGGTGACTTGGTGGTTTCAGCTTCTCACGATCACTCTGTCCGGGTGTGGAAGCTGTTCGGTGACCAAGTGTTCATTGAGGAAGAAAAGGAAAAGGAAATTGACGAGTTGTACGAGCAAGAATTGTTGGAAGACCCCCACGCCAAGAAGAATGAAGACGATGAAGATGGGGCTGAGCGGGTTCAGAAGCAAACGGTGGATTCTCTCAAGGCCGGGGAACGGGTTATGGAAGCTTTGGACATTGGCTACGACTCGGTAGTGGCTGAAGAAAATGGTGAAGCTTATACCAATGCCATTTTGATTCACATGAAACAAACTGGTCCTCAACATGTGTTGGAGGTCATCCGTAAGGTGAAGCCTTCTCAGTTGGACGATGCGTTGTTGGTGTTGCCATTCCTGTACACCCTCAAACTCCTCAAGATGATTGAAGTTTGGACAAAAGATCAGCAACCCATTGGTACCATGCAACTTATTTGCCGGGTGCTTTACTTTGTGGTACGTACCAACGCTCGGGAATTGATCCAGCAAAAGGACTCGAAGATTAGAGACCAGTTGCTGAATGTCAAATCTCAAATTCGTGACCGTCTTGGTGCTGTCACTGAATCCGTAGGAGAAAACTTGGCTGCAATGAAGTTTGTCAAGCAACAATGGGCGTTGAATCACGAGGTGGAATTTGGAGAAGAAGTAGAGGCGAAGGGGATGAAGCGGGTGTTTACCACGGTGTAATGATAGGCATAATAAACGAATGAAAATGATAGTAAACAGGAAATTGAAATACAGCAGTGAGGTCTTGTGACAATTTATTAATATTAACTGCCATTTGTTTGTGAACTGCCACCCCCCTACTCCATGAGTGGCGATCACTAGCCCGTGTGGTCACTACTGTAGGAAATACAATTGTGAGTCGGTTATGGTGACGTTGGGTGCCACCATTACATTACAATCTAATGATTCTGCCTATGCTATATTTTGTATGAATTACACCTCTCCACAAGAAGTCTGGCCTCCGGCTATTAATAAGGAGTGTAAATGTGGGAAATTCCAATCACCCCGCAGATTCCAAGAGACTCAGTTCCAGTTTGATACAAAAATTGGTATCCTACACTCCCTCTATCCATATATTCGCTCTCAAGCTTACCTCACCTGGATTGAATTATAAACAAAACAAAATCTCAGCTGCTGTATCCTAAATCTGGGCCCTAATGATCAGATTCAAATTCCAGTGAGTTTTTAAATAGGTGAGTGGTTTCATACAAAAAAGTCCGTCTAAATGGTGGCAAATCTGAAGGGTACGTGTGTGTACCCTTGATACCGTCTGTGTTACCCTTGGTCCTGGGAATTCTGAATACGAGTGTTAATTGATATTTTGGAAACAGGTTATAAATTTTTGTAAATGGATATTTGATCAACAATGTAGCACCGGTGAGACTGCGTCATTGCCATCAACCAAATAGTAGAGCATCATTTCCAGATATTCCAACTTCAAGACCTATTACATAACGAATGCACCTGCGGGTCTCCACCTCCAATCATCCTAATAATGCAAACAAGCTATCATCCAAACAGCGATTATTGTTTAACAAATTCAAAGTACTTCCCCTGTTCTACTCTACAAGTTTGATTTCCAAGACAACCATTGTGAAGTGGATGGAAAAGTGGAGAAGGTGACAATGGGAAGAAAGAAAAGAGAAAAAGATATATATGGAAACTAATTAAGAATTTGACCAAATCAGAGCAAGCGGTGTAGTGTATGGGTTGAAGCTAAAAGGAGATTACCAAAACCAAGCAAAAAAGTCAGCATCGCAAGCCAAATGGGTTGACATTTTCTTTCATCTTTTAATTAGCCGTATATTTTTTTATCGGACGACACTTGTGGTATGGCCGCCTATTTCTTTGTAATGCTTGGACCCCCACCAGGGGAGTTTCTCTATATATCCTGCATAGTGTGCGACTCGAATCTGCACAATGGTGGGCATGTCAGCCGTGCAGTGCGTTTGTTCTGCTACCCTCCCTATCCATGAGTGGTGGTCACTAGCCCGTGTGGCCACTACTGTAGGTAACTACAACTGGGAGTGCCGATGAAGATGATGTTAGGGTCCATCATCCAAAGTGCTGCGATGTCCCGTGGGGGAAAATTGCCCTGTCATCGCCCATACTGCTCTATTAGAAAGTTTTATATTTGTACCTCCATCTCTTGACGTTATTGTCCCCTGTACGTGGTATGTAATGAATGGGAGGCACCGTGTCCTCCCATGAACAGCCACTTTCACTTGGAGGGAAATCCCCCAAAGGAAGAAGATCTATCCTTAGACGATATCCTCTCATAGGTGGCACAAGGGCAATTATATAAGCCTTCTTCGAGATTATGCAGCTGCTACAAGCTGATCTCGAAGTGTTGACCTCGGTTACGACCGACTAATCGAATGTGACTCCGAATTAGATGTCAATGCGAGGGAATACCGGTCGCTATGGATACGACAGTACGACGGTGTTCCCGTTACCTAAATACGTACAATTTAGGTCCCCCGATGTAACCTTCTGAGTCACTGGTTATTTTGGGGATTAGTTAATTCGAGGCGGATGAATCCTGGCTGGGAATCACACGATAGCAGTAGACGTGCCCAGCTTGCCTTGTCGGTGTACCACGGCAGCAAACTCTTTGTAAGCAGTAGTCAGCGTGGACATTACGGGTGGTAAAACACCAGGATTGTGGATGTGGAAGTGGGGAAAAGGTGAAAAAAGGTGAAACAAAGAAAGGAAGAGGCGA
Organism: Diutina scorzettiae; assembly: GCA_030563345.1. Taxonomy (NCBI): domain Eukaryota; kingdom Fungi; phylum Ascomycota; class Pichiomycetes; order Serinales; family Debaryomycetaceae; genus Diutina; species Diutina scorzettiae. Next base: position 11,427 of record JAKUCB010000048.1, read on the forward strand.
TGTTGATGGGAGTGAAGATGGGAGTGAACGGCGATGTAGATAGGAGATTCAAAAGGTGAAAAAAGGTGAAACAAAGACATGAATAGGCGATGTGGAATGGAGAATTAAAATGTGAAAAAAGGTGAAAAAAAGAAAGGAAGAGGCGATGTAGATGGGAGAATCAAAAGGTGAAAAAAGGTGAAAAAAAGAAAGGAAGAGGCGATGTTGATGGAAGTTTGGGATCATTTAAACCGTAGGTATATAGTCTCCGAGCGAGCTCTTACCCCCCAGCCCTTTACAGGCAACTTGGGGGTTTTGAGCTCGCATATCCCCAAACGCTCCCTACGGCACCTCCATTTTTTGGGTACCCTCCAAAAACCAGGTAACGGGCAGGTTTGGGCAGTTTCCAGTAGTAAATTTGGGTATATTTTCAATCAAGCATTACACTGGCCAATTTTTGAAACCCCAGCATTCATCTGCGTTGAATTAGAGCCTGATCTGTTTGTACTGTCTTCCAAGGCTAACAAGCTCTAACCAAATTTAGCCCGGAAAATGATATCTTTAATTAACTTGGTCTAGAATTCACTATTATCTATTGTACGATTGTCTATTTACCGTTTTACGGTTTCCACCACTGTCGACAATTCTGAAGGTCACATGACAATCGGTCGAAATGGCCATTTTTATGAAAAAGTGTCTCGAGTAAAGGGGGGACCCTTTACTCAAGGACCCATAGTTAAGATTCCCATAGTTAAGCTCGATTTTCGTCCCTGCACATAATCATCTCGGATCAAAAATGTATGGCAAAATGTGAATTTGACAAAAAAGACGATTTTTTCGTAATCGCTTAGGAAAATCAACAGGGAGTAGATATTGAGACGGAGATCACGGAATGGGTCTTCTTTTTTGTCGTGATTTTTAAAGGTTTTTCCGGTTTTCCTCTGTCAATACGTAAGTAACTTGATATTTTATTGCTCACAGACCTCCGTCTGTATCATCTCTTTCTAGTTAGCCTGTTTCAAGCAGAATTCGTCTTGTGGTTCATGACTTATTCTACTTTCTATGTTCAGTTTGCATATAAAAAAAGTTCAAAAACAAAAAGTTGTCTTGGATTGAGTTCGAATGTATTCAAAAGCATTTCGATTGGGATGAGAATGTGGCATTCATCTTTATTTTCTTTGATTTATAACTGTACGGTTTTTTCGTTATATATCTACCAAAAGGTAGGTAAATCGATCATGGTTCTACATAGACATAGATCCAAATTAGCCGCATCTGATTACGCTACTTAAAGTTTCATAAATTGGCTGGGTGTAGTATTATTGAGTAGTAAAATATGGCAAATTCCGGCACATAGACACTTTATACTGCATATTGATGGTTAGTTGCACCGTTCTCTTCAATTATGAAAAGAAACTAGGCACTATAGTAGCATTGTTTATAGTACGGAGCTAGAAAACGTAATAGAAGGATAACGTAATAGAAGAATAAAGGTAATAAATAGTGGAAAATAGGGCAGCGAAACTTGGGCAGCGCAACTAACATTGGCCTGGACATGGAGCAGCGAAACGTGGGACTAGATTGGTGAGTAATTGTTGGAGTCAATTAGGAGTAATGAGTGACATTGAATGTAACATTGAGTAACATTCAGTACAACATTAGCTACTGAGCTAATATCTAACTAATCAGCGAATGCTTGACTCCTCTGACTTCATCCACATCGTTTTTAGTAAAGTGTAAATTTCAAAAATTGCAAAAATATCAAATGGTGCCATATTGCTAACACAATCAATAGAGGAGCCATTACAAAATTAGAAATTCATATCTAGAGTTGTAGCTTTGGTCTTTTAACATGTACCAACAACGCGATACTTTAATTTGTGGTGGGTATGTCAGCCGCGCAGTGCGTTTTGTTCTGCTACCCTCCCTATCCATGAGTGGTGGTCACTAGCCCGTGTGGCCACTACTGTAGGTAACTACAACTGGGAGTGCCGATGAAGATGATGCTAGGGTCCATCATCCAAGGTGCTGCGATGTCCCGTGGGGGAAAATTGCCCTGTCATCGCCCAT
>JAKUCB010000049.1:0-13065 GCA_030563345.1 Diutina scorzettiae
ACCAATGCGAGGCCCGATGCTTGTCATTCTGACATAGGAACCTACCACATACGCGTTTGATGCAAATAATATCTCAGCAGGTACCATACATTTCAGCCGTAAACTTATCGAATCAACTACAAACACCTATTATACACTTTTTCAGCCACGTCTCCACCACATTTATTTTCTTTCCCCCCACTCTCCCCATTATTTCCCATTTTCCCCATCGACGTGGCTGGCTTCCTGCACATTCGCCAGTGACGACCCACGCCTTTTTTTCTCCAATTTGTTAAAAACACCACCACGGCCTACGAGGAGACAACAACGGAATCTGGGATGAATTCCCTGCCAACACAATATGAACCGCGTCTAACGGCGTCTGTTGACGACGAGAAGTACGTCGACAATCCCAACGGCCACTACTTGGCAGCGATGAATAACCTTAACAAGACCAACCAGCGAGTGGCTCTCAATCGGCTCCCTACCCTAGGCGAGATTCTCGCCAACAAGACCAAACAGCCGGTGGATTTCTACTCGTTTTACGCGTTTATGCGCGACGTGGAGGGCAAAGTCGACTACCTTGACTTTTGGATCGATTTGATCCAGCACCTCAATCTTTGTAAGCATTACGTCAAGGGATTACGTGACCTGATCATTCGCCAGAGTGCTTATAACGACCACACCTCGCTGACGGTGGATCCGGGTGCAAACCGGTTGCTGCGGGCGCTGATCCCGTTTTCCGAGCCGCTGAAGCACCAGCTGTTGTCGTCGCTGATTTTGCTTGAGTTGATCATCAACGACAACATTCTCGAAGACAATGACCTGAACCGGTTGTCTCAGTTTTTGAGGGGCGACATATCGATGGAACACCTCGACCCCAAGTTGCGGGAGGCCATCAATCTGTATAATAAGCACCACTCCGGCGCCACCCTGCGCCCGAATTCAAACCTGCCATTGGCGCTGCCGGTGCTTCCTTACGGCAAGCAGGGGCTGAAACGAGTGCTGTCTCAACTGCGGCTTTTGGATGACGAGGAGCCGCTCCACGCCCACCTGACTCAACCGAGTCCCCAATCCAAAGTAGACTTCCCCACGCCGCCCCGGCGCCTCCTGGCAATCAGCCCCCTGCTTCTCGAGAAGCTCATCCGCGACCTGCCGGCAGGGCTGACGGGTGCCCGGCAGCTGTTTGTCACCCGGGACAATCTCAAAGAGCTGAGCCACCAGCTTCTACTCAAGTACTTTGTCGAAGACCTGGAAAAAAACTTGAACTTGCCACACAACATGCATGCTAACATTATCCACGCCATTGACGTTGAAGGACGCGACGATCCCGACGTTTTCAAACAGGTGAAGGAATATGTGTTCAACCGGATGGAACAGGACCATCTCCCCAAGTTCCTTAACTTTACCGCCATCCGCAACATCAACCACTCCAACTTTTTCCGGGTGATTGCGGGTTTTTTCTTTTTGTTTGGTGCCTTTTGGATAGGATTCACCCTCATCTTCCTTGGCTACGGCCGGCTGTTACGAGCAGTGGTGGTGGCGCCGTTTTTCATTGCCTTTTATCTACTAGTGTCGCTGATTATTCTCATCGACCCCCTTTTGGCATGGACGGGCTACACCGAGCTGTTTAGCCGACGACTGGGCCCGCCGTTACGAAAAGTCCAAGAACCGTTTATCTACCGACTTTTAGTGAAACGAAGTTTATGGGTATTGGTGTACGTGCTAATTTGTACTGCCATATTACTGGTGGTATTTTCCTGCGTACCCTCTCACCGACTTTAGCATTTTCCCCTGGGTAAACAAGTAATGAGTAAACCTCGTTCTTAATGCCCTCCATGGCCCGACCAACCGTGGAAGGGGTTGCATGGGATATCTTTGGGTTTGGAACTCCAGAGACCCGCCAGCATTTTTATAGAACAAGCCAGCCTTGTAAGAGACGACTAATGACGTATTAATCACACGAAGAGAGGAAGTAGGATCACGTAGACGATGGGATAATATACAAGGAGTTGGTGGTGTTGATTGCTCGGACAAAATTGGCAATTCGTATGTATATACGATTGAATCGGTTGCCACACGCCAATTTAGACGAAGTGCCGACTACGCGTAATCTAATACCCCTCCAAGAGTCTCGCGGGCTCTCATAGGATCGAGGGTAAACATAAGATTGTCACTTTTGGAAGATTTCTTTTCAGATCCAAAATAGAATACTAGAAGAGGAGAAATTACCGCCCAGATGTTATTTCGATATCATTCACATTATCGTGCCATTGAGGTTGGGTTATGGTTATCTAAACTGAATACTAGCCACTAGAACTAGTCCACTGAGGATCTCCTACTGCCGAGAATTAAATAATATTGTGCAAACATTTGTATCATGGGACTAGTAAATAAAGTGAATGATATGGACAGCAAGCCAAAATCAGGTCAAGTTTTCAAAACTAGCTTTTCTCAACTTCGTATTCGTATTCAGGAACCACAACAAAATTGAACGAGCATGTAAAAATAGTAAATGGTTTAAATAAATTATGTATTTAGCTGTGATTTTCTCTGGTAGTTTTCTCTTGTATTTATGTTGTCTTGTGGGTTGTGATTTTTTGATCTATCAGTATGAGTGCTATTAAAACCATAAGAATATTGAAAAGTTTTAAGTAATCGTAAAGATTGAATTTCTGCCTCGATTATGTTTCTCAACTTTAATTGAAATGTATACAAGTTGCAATACAATTATCAAACAAGGGCCAAAAAAGGACATATTTCATTGTTCAAAATCGTCAGATAATTACATCTATCGAATATACTACAATGTAATCTATCTCCACTCTAGCTTTATTTGCAATTAGCAACGCTAGGACAACTTTTAGAGATAATGAAAATATCATCCAGAAAAGAGCATTTGTATTTGGTTGAGATAGCGGAACTTGCTATGCACAAATCTCAGTCAGCGACGACTCCAATTTAATTGATATCAGTCTGTTCCCGGATGATTTACACAGTTTCTTGTGGGGCACATGCCATGAAAAATCATGCAATGACGGTGGCAGCCGTGAATCTTGGGGTGGCGTTGTGGTTCTCGTCCAAAACCACGAGAAGGACCAGTTCACTTGGGATCAGGCAAAAGACGTGATGAAGATTGCTAATTTGGGCTGGCCTTCTTCTTGGGACGCTTGAAATGCCATTGTTAGAGCAATGGAAAACGCTATTATCGGTATCTTCTAGTAGGAAGTAGAAAAGAATGTTGTTAGCAATTGTGGGTATAGCGGTGGTTACATGGGTTACAGTCAAACGTCCACATGTGCAAAACAGATATAAGTGAGACAGCCCCCTCAGTATGTCAGTTTAACAATTCAGATCCGGCAAGTATGACAATGCTGAAGTTGCTCACTTGAAAGTGGAGTTTCAACTGGTTGATGTCGACCCCCAAATTGGTTTCTGTGATGCCATGGGGCTTAAACTTGACAGGGTTTTCTCTGGAGTTGAGCTTTACAATACTGCTGGTGGAAACCTCGATAGTGTCGCTAACAATTTGAATCCAGGAGACGATTTGTTGGAAGTTATTTGTGAAGCTGTTAGTCATATGGGATGATTGGGGATAATTGATTAGTTGAGGTTTTAGCGTTTTTGAATGATAAACTTGTGAGAATTATGGGGTATCATATTTGTTGGATCATCTATACAAGCCATTTATATGCTTTATAGTGGTGGTAATTCCCCAACCAATGATGTGCAAGCTGATTATATTTAGCCAGTTATCACTTTTTCCAGCTTTCCCAATAGCTCATTCTATTCTTTATAGAACCTGCAAAAAATACATACAGAAAAGAATGCTCCCATTTAACATTACGGGGCTAGTGGTAATAGGGGAATTAAATCCAATGAGCTCTAGGCAATAGGCAGACTCGGCGACAGAGAGGTTTATGTGGTGATAGACAGATTTGGCGAATGTTTTGTTTGGGATTGCCAAGGTCGGCTTTAGGCCAATATATGAGTAAAACAAAAATACCGCTCCTGTCAAACAGCTCTTTCCTATACAAGTCCCTTAAATGGTATTCTTATGGCAACTCGCCAAATAACCATGTCATACCTTCTATTTCCCTTCATTACGTCCCAAATCCATACAGACAAACAGTCATCGCCATTTACTAAAATGTCAATTCTATACTTTGTAACTTCCTACCAACAGGCAATAATTACCATTTCAAGCCAGATCAACGCCAAGAAACGACACGGTAATAAATCTACCGTTAGCTGTCAATTTTGACATAATTGCCGTACATATGACAGTTTCAGGTAGTAGTTTTGATCTCAACGATGAAGTTGCAAATATCAAAAGGTAACCATCTGTCAAAATCAGCTTCCAGGATCAACCTTACAATTCCCCAATAGTCGGTATTCCATACTAATGGGGGATATTTTCTGGATCATGGCAACCACTTATGCTTCACACCCATTTATCAAATATCCCTAATAACGCCAACCCCGGCCACGGGCGGTTTTGCCGACTTCGTCGGCTTTGCTTTCGCCGGTATCACCCGCTTTCCCACTATATCAGACATCCTATGCTACAATCTATACTGTCCCTAATGCGTGGTGTGACCCCGGTGGTACTTAAGCCCATTCAAGTTCTTATAACGCTTGCCGCACACCTCACACCGATAGGGCTTGTCCTTCTCCATCCCCGCCCCATCCAAGTATGGGGTGTTTGACTCCGGGTCGATGATGGAAATGGTGCCGTCGGGATTTTCTTTGAGCGTCTGGCCCTGATGACCATGTAATCGGTGGTACTTAAGACCATTCTGGTTCTTGTAGGTCTTCTCACACCCAATTACGGGGCACTTGAACGGTTTGTGTTCGTCATTTTCCATGACGTACAAGTGACGGGCTGGGTCATCGATATACATGGTGTTGTCGTCCTCATCCATCGGCAGGTCCAGACGGCCTAGTGGGGCAGGGTGGGGCGGGGGTGGCGGCTGGGGCCGCAGCTGTTGTTGGAATTGCGGGGCAAACTGGTTGGGTGCCACCACCTGTGGTTGTTGCGGGGGCTGGGGCTGGGGAGGATTAAGCCCAAACTGGTAGTTGCCCTGTTGGTGGTTCAAAAACACATCGGTGGTGGAGACGGTTTCCATAATATTATGCATAATGTTCAAGTTGTTACGGGCGTGGCGTTGCGGGTCCAACATGGGGTGGGGGGCCTCCTGCGGGGGCGATGGAGAAATGTGGGCCTCCTCGTAATGTCGCAACAAGTCGTGGAGGGTCGGCAACAACTCCCCGCAACACGAGTAGTCCTTGCAATACTCCAGCTCCAAATCAGGAAGATACAGCGCCATTGCTGGCGGCAGCATCAGCATTTGGTGCTGGTGATGCCGGAACAGGTCGCGGCGGTGGGATGGCACCACCAGTTGCATCATCACTTCGTCCTTTAGCCACGACCCAATGGTTACCAGCCCCCAGCTCACACCGCCCATGCCCTGGGAGTGCGCCAACAGTTCTCTTCGGACTCGTGGCGGCGGCGCCAAGAACAGCGCCCGGTTGATATCGATTGGTTGGGGGGCCGCCCCCAGTTGGGGATCGATGGCGTTGGTTTGTGGCGACTGATCAAATATCTTGGTATTAAACATGTGGGCGATTATAGAAACGCCGGATCAACAGGAATAGCTCGTTAGCCCAAGGTACAAGGTGGCCGGCAACCGGATAAAGGATGAGGGATGAAGGTCGAAATTACTTGGTTGTCGCGCACGACCTCCTGCAAGGGTGTATGCAGGCATGGTCCTTGTGCTCGACAGTGGCACCGGAAGGGGTGGCGTCACTAAGGACGTTTCCAAGGCAAAATAAGGTTGATTAGAATGGCCGTTTTACTAGGGTTTGGTGCTACCGGCCATTTACACGTCGATTCCGAAATTTCATCTCAAAGTTGCCCATAGCTCCTATCAGTTGCTGAACTATTGCTCATGCTGTGCGAGATGGCATGCCGTATTGTGCCCAGTTTTCCCGATAATATGATAACAGACAGTCATCAGGGAGTACCGGCAATAGAGAGACCGGTACCTAGGATATATCCACACCATTACAACCAGCGAGATGGCTACAACATAGGAACGATTTACGGTTACAGATATTGATCACAAATTAGTCCCGCTTGGACAACTATCTGGCGAGCCAGGTCCAACCAGGGTGGAGGCGATCATGATTTGTTCTACCGCTACTAATAGTGTTCTGTACCCCCATTTTAAACTCGCACTAAACGAATAGACGAGAGTGGCAAGAAGGCATTAGTTGCGGATGGTGAAAGTTTTGATTCGCACCGTCCTATTTATGGACCGGGAGTGCATATAGTTTGGCGCATCGGATGTATGCCGGGTTAGGGTTAAGTGGCGAGATTGTTGTCGGCTGGCGACGGCGAGCGACCGTAAGAAGTGCTATGGTCATGGTCAAAAGGGTTCGTGTTGGGTACCACGCATAGACACTCACAATATATTTATTAGATAATATCCTCTCTTTGCCTTTTTTTCTTTCTTTCTCTTTATTTCCCCTTCTCGTTCTCTTTCGAACCACCCCACTCCTTGCTGGTGGTGGCCTCCTATAAGCGCGCGCATTTTTCGTCGACAATCCTAACAACTAGCCTAAACATGGTACGTTCAATTCTTGGTTATATCCTCTCCCTACTAACAATTTAGTCCAGATCTGGGTAAGTACCCATTCACACCATTGATTATACTAACCTTTTAGTGTTGCCGTTTCCGACGAATGTCTCAATGCATACAACAACTTGAAGCTTGGTAAGAAGCACAGATACGTTATCTACAAGGTTTCCGACGACAAGACCAAGATTGTTGTTGAAGAAGCCGGTGACCTCGATGACGGCACCCAAGCCGACTACGAATCGTTCACTGAAAAGTTGCCTGAAAACGACTGCAAGTATGCAGTGTACTTGTTTGAATACGAAATTGGTGCTGGTGAAGGAAAGAGACTGAAGATTGTGTTTATCACCTGGACCCCCGACACTGCTCCTATTAGATCTAAGATGATCTACGCTTCGTCTAAGGATGCCTTGAAGTTGGCTCTCAACGGGTTGTCGCTGGAAATCCAAGGTACCGATTTTTCCGAAGTGTCGTACGATGCTGTGTTGGAAAAGGTGTCGAGAGGTGCTGGCTCCCACTAAGTAGTAAAACACATGAGATAGTAGATGTGTAGAAAGGTGTAGGGGTGAGGATGTATTGGTGAGGATGTATTGGTGAAATGGTGAGATAGGATAGGGAACAGGATTAAATGCCATTATTATTATAGATTATCATTAGCAACGAATGTCAAGACTTTTTATTTGATTGAATCTTCATACTTTTGAGGGTTCTTTTGTACAACGACTTTGCATTCTCATTTTGGATTATCTAAGTTTTGATATTTCCCAATAAAATTAAAATCAAAACAACTTTGTCTACAGAATGCATAACACCATGCCATTGAACATTCATATTCATCCATCAAATTTTATTCCGTCATTTTCCCCGTTTCTTCTCTCCATACTACCTCTAAATCACTTTTCGATAATGTACGCGCACCTCATCTCATCTCATGGGCAAGAAAGACGACACCCCCAGCGCCCCCAAGGTCACTGATGACCGGTTCAAGAAGGTCCATAATGACCCTCGGTTTCGGATTCCTCAGGCCCAAAGAATGAAGGTCAAAGTGGACGAACGGTTCCTGAAGTCTGAACTTAAAAAGTTGAATAATCGGGGTAAAGGTCCCAAAATCGATCGTTATGGGCGGAAGCTTTCAGAAAAGGACCTTGAAAAGGACCTTGAAAAGTATTATGAAATGAGTGACGAAGACAAGGATGACGAAGAAGAAGTATCAGACGAAGATGATGAAGAAGCCGAAGTTGACGATGATGACGAAGTCCAAGCTGAACTCGAGCGTTTGGACGTCAAGACCGCCACCAAAAAACTTGAACCTCCTTCAGAATCCGACTCTGAGTCCGATTCAGATTCCGACTCCGATTCGGAATCTGAATCCGAATCAGAAGTGGAAATTGAAGAAAACAAGCCGGAAGAAGGTGAGCCCACCGCCCAATTTGCCGTGGTGAACATGGATTGGGATAACATTAGGGCAGTGGACTTGTTTGCTACTTTCCAATCGTTTGTCAAGCCTGAGCAAGTGAAGCTGGTTAAAATTTTCCCTTCTGAATTTGGCAAGGAGCAATTGGCCAAGGAAGACGTGGAAGGCCCCCCCAAGGACGTGTTCAAGAAGAAAAAGTCCAAGTATGAAGATCTGGATCTGGACCTGGACATTGAGGTAGATGTAAACAACCCTGAATCGCTTGCCAAGGCCACCAAAAAGTTGTATGGCGAGGTCACTAGCAACGACGATGACTACAATTCCAAGGCTTTGAGACGGTACCAGTTGCAACGGTTGAGATACTACTACGCAGTGGTGCAATGCGACTCCGTAGCTTCTGCCAGAACCATTTACTCCAACTGTGACGGCAGTGAGTACGAACTGACAGCCAACACATTTGATTTGCGGTACATTCCCGATGATATGGAGTTCGATGAAGAACCTAAGGATAGCTGTGATCATGTACCCGCCAGTTATAAGCCCCAACTGGAGTTTGTCACCGACGCGCTTAACCACTCCAAGGTCAAACTTACCTGGGATGAAACCCCTCGGGAACGGTTGGCGTTTGCACAAAAGGCATTCAACCAAAAGGAAGTGGAAGATATGGACCTCAAGGCGTACCTTGCGCTGGACCTGGAAGATGAACCGGAAGATGATTCCGCCAAGGATAAGTACAAGAGTTTGCTCGGGAAATTTTCAAACAAGTTTTCTGGGGACGGGGAAAATGACGACATCGATATGGAAATTACATTTAACCCCGGTTTGGCTGACGAAGAAGCGGCCGCCGAACAAAAGAGAGAACAAGAAGAACTGACCATTGACGCCTACAAGCGCAAGGCCAAGGAAAGAAAGAAGGAACGGATGGAACGGGCCAAGGCCAAGAAGAATAAGGACGCCGAAGCAGACTCCGAAGTCAAGACCGCCACCGCTGGTGAGCTTGAATTGCTCACTATGGACGACGATGGCGAAGATGCTCACTTTTCGATGAAGGATGTGCTTAAGGCAGAAAAGAAAGGCAAGGGCAAGCGAAAGCGGGGAGATGACGCTGCCCAACGTGTGGTCGAGCAATTCGATGCCGATTTGGACGACGACCGGTTCCGGGAAGTGTTTGAATCACATGACTATGCCATTGATCCCACCAACTCTGAATTTAAGAAGACTTCTACTATGAAGAAGATTCTCGAAGAACGGGGCAAGAGAAAGAAGCACAAGACGGAAAAGAAGGACAAGAGACTGGCGCCACTGGAAGTACTGGCGCTTGTGTCAAAGTTAAAGCGCAAGCACGGCAAAAAGTAACCATGCTGCATCATACATCCCACATATATATAGAGAAACGTTAAATTAATCTTCATGAGCGAAAATGATGCCGCAATCATGGCGACACCGGCGGAGAAAACAAAGGATATTGGATGTGCTGAAATGACCAACCGCAGAAGACGTCGCGGGTTTATTATTCCTGCCACTCCACCCCCTTCAGCTATTACCACGTTTGAAAATAGCGAAGCTGAGGACGACGGTGGTGGCAGGAGTTAGGGAAATTTTTTTCAATAGGACATTGATGAATTTCTATGTATAGGGAAACGGGGTTCAATGCAAGATAACATGAGCAAGTTGGGAGTATCAGATTGTTAATTTAGTGTATTGAATGAGAAGGGATACTTTTCAGTTGGGTAAATATAACGTCACAAGTCGTACTATCAGTAGCAGCAAACTCAGGTTAAATTACATTAACAGGTTAAGATTTGAAGACGTTGGACATTTTAATATTCAGATGTAATAACTAGTCGTTAATTCCTAAACAAGAAGTAGCGTTCTAAAATAGAAGACATTCAACGGTAAATCCCCAATTGGATAAAATACTGAAATCAATTCACTACCTGCTTAATGGTACAGTGGTGTCATGACTTTTGCATCATTGCATCATGAAAATTAGCCTAAAGATGATTGAAAAGGTGTTCGCAAGTTAAACAGCAACATTCTAAATAGATTCCGTAGAGTTTATTTAATTCATCTAATTTAATAAACGAAAATCAGTTTTAACAATTCAATTTTATATCGGCATTGGGGTTGTTTTGTAATGACGTCACCGATCAATGCTTGAACCTCCACCCAATTTGTGTAAAACCACTACTCAGAATAATTATTTAATTGTAAGATTATATACTCACACACTAACTGTATCATACCCCCACATCTACTTTTGCAGGTTCAAGTACTCGTTATGCAATTTTTCTTGTTGTTGCCATTGCTTCAACAACTTCTTCTTTGCACTCTTCGACACTTCCTCCCCACTCTTATCCTTGATGGGCAACCCTTGTTCGTCCCACTCGGAATAAACATTGGAATCCCGGAACATGTCCTTGGGGTCAATCTTCATCTTTTCCAATCTTTCCGCCTCCTTTTTCGCAGCAGCAGCAGCCTGGGCCGCCTTCTTGGCCGCCTTTTCTTCAGCAATACGAACCTTTTCTTGTTGCTGGTGCAAAATCTGTTCCCGTTCTTCATCATTCAAAAACTTGACCAACGCCCCGTTGGGCCGGTCATCCAAAGACACGTTGAGCCCCAACAAGTCGCCCCGAACACTGTCACAAGCGTCCAAGATCACAGCCAAGTCTTCCTTGTTGATGGCAGCCAGTCTCACCTCGTCACGGAATTGCGACAACAACTTGACGTAAGGCGCCGCCACCTCCTCAGTGGACGCAGCTGCAGTCGATTGCTGGGATTCCCAACCAAGCCCATCAGCTCTCACATCAAATCCAAGCGTGGCCAACACCTTGGTGAGGTAATTGGCAATGTTCACCACTGGCTCGATCCGCAATTCATATTCGCCACCATTGGCACCAGCAACATAGGTGTTTGCCTTGGTCACCGCTTGCCCCAACGCCTGGATCGCTCCCAGAGTGTTGAAATTGTCACAGAAGGCAGCCTCAACTTCGTCCTGGGCGGTGGCTAAATCCGCCACCAATTGTTTTTCGGCGTCACCTGCCTTTTTCAGAATAATCTTCCCCGACGCAAGCTGGTGATTGTAGTCACCGATAAACGCTCTGACATTGGTGAAAAACTTGGTAAACGTGGCTTCTGTGGTCTTTACTTCATGAACCAATGAGTCCTTAAAGTCCATGGGCTTGTCCCATTGGGTCATGGCAAACACCAACCGCAATTGTCTCGGCAGGTATTGCTGAAGCGCCTCGTCGATGGTGATAAAGTTTTTGAGTGATTTCAGCATCTTTTGGCCTTGGATGTGCAAATGGCCTGAGTGTAAAAAGTAGTTGACCCATTGCTTGTTGTCGTAAAATGCCTCCGATTGGGCCAATTCGTTATCGTGGTGAGGGAAACACAAATCAATCCCCCCCAGGTGGATATCTAGAACATCACCAATCATGTCCAGCGCCATCACCGAACACTCAATGTGCCACCCAGGACGACCGTGGCCCCAGGGCAGCTCCCAGGACGGCTCGCCCGGCTTCAGCCCCTTCCACAAGGCAAAGTCCACCAGGTTCTTCTTGCCGTCGTTGGAGCTCAACAGACCTTCACCATCGGCAATAAGCAGTAAGTCCCCCTTCAGCCACGGCGCCAACTTTGCATATTCGTGGTTGGGCGACGACTCAAACTTGACAACGTCAAAGTATACCAGGCCGTCGGCGGTGGCGTAGGCGTAGCCGTTTTCAATAATCTTTTCTACGTAGGTGATAATCTCGGGGATGTACTCGGTGACTCTGGTGGTGACGTGAGGCGGAAGCACGTTAAGCTTGGCCATTTCCAGAAGAAACACGTTTTCCCAGTGGTAGGGGAATTGACGGAAAATCGCTGGGTCGTTGACGGTGTTGCCAAACTCGACATCAAGAGCAGGAGCCACGATTTCCTCCACCGCTGCCAAAAAGTCGCCAACGTCGCCAGGTGCAGTGATGCAGGTGGCAGCTCGTGTGGCGGCCTTGACGAACATGGGGAACTTGGGCTTTTCCAATGCCACCAGCTGGGGGTCTACACTCTTGGCCCATTCCAACACCGCCGCGGCCGTAGGCTCGCCCGTAAATTCAGGCAAGTTCTTGGTGACATACTTGGCCAAACTCGATTGCACCAATTGCAAAAGATCGGGGTCAACCAGCTTGTAAACCTTTTTCACCTTTTCATTGAACAAATATTGTTGCCGGGCCGCAAGAATAATTTTGTCGTCGACATCGGTGAAATTCAGTACCATGTACACGGAATAGCCAAAGTGGTTTTCCAAGAGTCTCCGGACCAAATCAAAGTGCATGAACGACTTGAGATGGCCCAAGTGCAGCGGGGCATAGGGGGTGATGCCACATTGATACCAAGACACATGGCCAGGACGTTGAGGAGTGAACACCTCTTTGGAACGAGTCAACGAGTTGTAGACTTTAAGCTGAGGACGTTCAGCTTGGGAAACGGGCCGGAGCCACTGAGGTTGTTTGACGGTAGACATGAGTCGCCAAACTGTTTTCATACAACGCGATGCGAGAATGAACAAGTGGAGGGGAGAGAGGAGTTGTGAGGTTTAGAGGCTAGGGGATGATAGGGTAGAAGGGCAAATGGGTAGCGGAGGGTGGTGAGAGAGAATAGGTGATTTTTGCGGTTCAAAAAGTGCCAAGTTTATGAGAATTGGTGGGGTGCTGGTAACGGCTGACGATAGTGAAAATTCGCGTCCACGCCACAGTTGGTAAGACGATGTGTCATAGAGAAGATAACGTGTCGTAGAGAAGATTATGAAAAGGGTGTTAAATACAAAGTTCAGGGAAAGGAAAGTTAGAATTAAAATTTTCACTTTGTAGACATTCAATACCAGTTTGTTCTATTAATGGAACCTTTGATTCAATAGTAGATTACTTTAAATTAGGAATCTCAAGTATACCACTGTGGTGATCTCAATAATGAATTGGGTAATAGGTAATAGTTTAACGAAATAAAAATTATCTGGTGCGTGAGGGAAACAACATGAGTAAATCAAAGTGGAAA
>JAKUCB010000050.1:0-12035 GCA_030563345.1 Diutina scorzettiae
GGGGGTGGGGCTGGGGCTGGGGGGCCAACGGCTGGGGAAACGGCGGGGGCTGGGGTAACGGCGGGGGCTGGGGCAACGGCTGGGGCTGGGGCAACGGCTGGGGCTGGGGCAACGGCTGGGGTAACGGCTGGGGCTGGGGCTGGTAAACGGCCATTAACCCCTGTGATTTTTGTTGATGCCTGAGTTTAGTTGTTATACCATTCAAGTAGTTAGATTGTTTTATGGATAATGCACACTTGAACGAAAGATATCTAGTCGCGGTTGTCAGTCGTGATTCGTCTGTCTGCATCTTAATTTTCACTTTGACAACCGACTTTGATTGAAGGGTCATCCCTTGGCCACAAGAAATATATGTCATGTCTGCCAACTCATGCCTCTGAAGATGGTGGATCGTCTATTTATATCTAGTCACTACTCTAACGGCACTGCCACGATGTGGCTCAGCCGAATCGGGTTATATAATGCGGAACGCGGCGCATCTCGAGAATGATGACGCGTGTTCGTATAAAAACCCCTGACCCCGCTGTTTTTCCCTCATGAGCTTTCGCCCACCGCCTCCTGGTGATGAGGAATACTTATTGCATCCTAATGGTGGCAATACAAACAATCGTCTGCAAACGCTGTTGACCGCCCCCGACCAGGCTTACCATGATGATCAATCGCGTCGGCCACTGTTCAACGATGATGAGTATTATGGAGAGCCCCACAATATTCAAACTGTGTTTCCTGATCATTACAATGCTTCCCACCTGGGTTCACAGCCCAATTTATTTGATTACAACCCGCAAGTTTCATACCAGGGCCAGCCTCCTCAGTTCGCCACCCTGTACCAGCCTCTGTACCAGGACCCGAATCAATACCAAGACCATCATGAGTACCAGGAGCCGCCACTGATACCTCCACCTCCTTTCAAGCCTATGAAGGACAATTCTTTCGAATATGAAGAATACGAAATGCAAGAGCCGTACCAATCGTACCAACCCCAATATTACAATCAACCAATGTTCACTGCTCCCCCAGCCGATGCTGATGACCGTGAATGGGATCAAAATATTGAGTTTGGCGATATCCAGGGTGATAATTTTGAGCTCACCACTGCTATGCCCGACAGGGAACCAGTTAGGGGCAACGACGATAATAATCCTTTTGAAGAAGAAAAAGTGGTGACTCTGGGTGTCAACGGTCATTTGGTACTTGATTGCCCTGTTGCCACTGAATTGTTGTCAAAGTATCCCGGCTACGACTCAACCAAAGACCAAGGTGGTCTTTCGCGTGAATTTGCCTACATGCGGTACACTGCTATTACTTGTGGTCCTCTGAATTTTTTCCGTAATGGATTTATTTTAAGGGGGGTGCATTGCCTGGTGCCGCGACTGACGGAATTGATGGTGGTAATTACCATGTATAACGAAGATGACATTCTCTTGGCGCGGACTCTCAAGGGTGTCATCAAGAATATCAAATATCTTATGCTGAAACTGAGGCTGAGTACTTGGGGCCAAGAGCTGTGGAAGAAGGTGGTGGTATGTGTTGTTCTGGACGGCCGGTCGAAAATTAATCCCCGGGCCCAGGCGCTTCTCGCGGCATTAGGGGTTTATCAAGATGGGTTGGCCCGAAGTGAGGTCAATGACAAGAAGGTACAAGCGCATATGTACGAGTATACCACGCGTGTCAACATTTCTCTGGTGGAGGATACAGTAAAGTTGACTACTGACAAGACTGTGCCCGTACAATTGTTATTCTGCCTCAAGGAAAAAAATGCAAAGAAAATCAATTCGCATCGTTGGTGTTTCCAAGGTTTGGCAAGAGTTCTTGACCCCAAGGTTGTTGTCTTGTTAGACGCAGGGACACAGCCTCTGGGAAAATCGCTTTACCACTTGTGGAAGGAGTTTGACCGCGATCCTCAAGTGGCTGGTGCTTGTGGTGAAATCAAGGCAAAATTGCAAGGAAGGCAAGTAATCACTAATCCGTTGGTGTACGCCCAAAACTTTGAATACAAGATGCTGAATATTTTGGACAAGCCCACGGAGCTGGCGTTTGGGTTTATTTCTGTATTGCCCGGGGCCTTTTCTGCCTACCGTTACGTTGCCCTACAGAATGACATCAATGGCAATGGGCCTCTTGAAAAATACTTCAAGGGGGAATTTATGCATCTGTCTACCGGCGACTTGGACCCCAATGATGACGAGTATGAGTTAAAGAAGGGTTTGATGGCCAATGAAGCGGGGATTTTCACTTCAAACATGTACTTGGCTGAAGACCGGATTCTTTGTTTCGAATTGGTGGCTAAACGTGGCTGCCTGTGGTTGTTGCGATATGTTCGTCTGGCACTGGCGGAAACCGACGTGCCAGAACATCTTGCTGAATTTATTTTGCAACGGCGCCGGTGGTTGAACGGGTCATTCTTTGCTGCCATTTATCTGATGGTTCATTTTTACCAGATTTGGCGGCTGTCTCACTCTTTTGGTCGCAAGATCATGTTTCATATTGAATTTTTCTATCAATTTGTGAACTTGGTGATGTCGTGGTTTAACATAGGACTGTACTTTTTGGTATTTCGGATTTTGACAACGGGGCTAGCTGACCCAGCCATGAATTTTGCTCCTGGTAAAGTGCTTGGTTTGGTGTTTCTTTGGTTGTACTTGGTATCGATAGTTACCACGTTCGTTCTACTGTTTGGTAATAAGCCAACAGGTACAGAAAAGTTTTACGTGGTGATTGTCCTATTTTTTGCGGTGGTGATGGTGTACATGATGATTGCCGCTATTTGGATGGCGGTACATACTATCATCAATATTGTCAATGACGGTCTGAAAACGGCGACGCTGTTGTTTACTGATCCAAACTTCAGAGACTTGATTGTTGCTACTGGTCTGACCTATGTCCTCTATTTTGTTGCCCTGTTTATGTACTTGGAACCGTGGCATATGTTTACCCTGTTTGTTCAATACCTATTATTGTCGCCTTCGTACGTGAATGTGCTTAATATTTATGCATTTTGCAACATTGACGACGTTTCCTGGGGTACAAAAGGTGACACAGGGGGTACGGACCTTGGGACAGCGAAAGCTAAGGAAGACGGTACTTTTGCTGTGGCGATTCCGGTTCTGGAAGCTGAAATTAATCAGCTGTACCTTAAAGAGCTTAACAAAATCAAATCCCCTCCTCCTAAAAATGAAGGAAAAGCGCCTGTTTCAAACGAAGACTATTACAAGTATATTCGGTCAATGACAGTGTTGGTATGGATGATTACCAATTTTATTATTATTGCCGTTGTTCTCGAAACTGGCGGTTTGCTGGACTTTGACGCCAACGGAAATGGGAAGCGACTGCGACTGGAGGTGTTTTTGACTGTAATTCTTTGGATTGTTTGCTTTATGGCTTTGTTTAGATTTATTGGCTGTGTTTGGTACTTACTCCTGCGTTTATTTAAGCGCAAGAAGGTACCAAAAAAGATGTAAGAATAGAATATGCATTATGGTAACTGAAAAATTGGGTTTTTTTCTTTTCTAAATTATTTATACAACCAATTTTTCTAAATTCAAGCACCGTCGCCGAAGTAAATTTCGAGCGTAGTTTTACGACTATTTAGACGAAATTCCATAACAAATACACTTATGACTTCTCAAAGTTGTCTTGTGCCACATGAGGAACATAATTTTGTACCAAGATCTTATCAAGTTTCTAAATGGAATTATTCATTGTGTGACATGTGTATTTATTTGCTGTTGCTATCCAAACGGTCAGTTTGTCCGAGTGGTTAAGGAGCTTGACTCGAATTAAGTTCGGGCCATCAAGTACTCTCTGAGTGCACAGGTTCGAGTCCTGTAGCTGACGTTTTTATGCTACTGTCGTGAGTGCGAATGCCGCAAACAGGAGTAATTAGTCATATTTGCTAACTACTCTAGGAACTACGGAAAGTTTTTGTCAGTGAATCTTTACAAAAATTTCCAGATCACATGTTACTTTGATCCCTTCTGTGAGACTTTTTGCCCTCCCCTGGTTTAGATCATCAGTAGCTTCCACAGTTTTACACCATAATGCAATCAGACTCCGGGTATGCTACCTTTTAATGCCGGTCCTTGTTTAAATTGGTGGAGCGCAAACTTTGACAAGGTATCAAGATGAAAGGTAATGGCCATCCAATCCCCAATATCGCTAACTTGGTTCTTCGATATCGATATAACGCATGAAGGGGGAGCACAAGGTTCGCTTTGGGTTGAGTCGTTATAGTCATTGAAACGTCTATGAAGCTTTCCTGGAAGCATGCTCCTCGGTTCCATGATCTAATGTATCCCTGCCTTCGTGGTCAAATCAGCCAATCAATGTTACCATCGTAATCATTGAACTTGGTCAAATGTCCCATAGCAAACAAAATCAAACGGGTGTACGTCCTTAACTGAAGATCTCCAGCTACGGCGTCTAGGTTAACTTCATACTGCACATCGGTTTGCGGCGTGATATCTGGGCAAGTTCCATGTCGCAAACTGTTAGTGGGAATGCCATCAAGCCCCCTCGAGACTCAAGTCGGACAACTCCTCCGATTAGCGGAATTATGCATGATCAAGCCAACACAAATCATGGGTCAGAGTCCAACTAACGACATTCCGCAAAATACAATCTTGAAACGCCAATCGGGAAACGCAATAATTAAAAAATTGTACAACCTACATGAAAAGTACGGGAAGACTACCCGGCCCGTGTACGTTATTTCGCGGGCGATATTCGTAAGCCACTAGCTTGTAATTTTTCAACAATGAATGAACTCGTAGAACGTAATGCAGTGGTACTTTAACATCGTGCAACAACCCTATGAAGAATCGCGTACTTTTATTGTATGAAGATAAACCTTTGGTAAATGGCAAAATATACGATAAACCAAGATAAAGGAATTGTGAAGGGCGTGTAGCTCAGTTGGTAGAGCGTTCGCTTAGCATGCGAAAGGTCTTGGGTTCGATTCCCAACTCGTCCATTTTTAATAGTTTTATCGGTGTAAGGTATTTGATGAATGACTGTTACTAAGAGACTAATGTGTACTACCCAACCTGGTGAATCTCTCGCTAGTACAACCGCACTTGAAATCCTACCTCCGCGCACAAACTATTTCTACAGTCACTGAACACTAACTTCGCCATTCCACTGTAGTCCAGCTAATCCGGACGGCCATTCCGTCGCCATCTCTTGCGAACGTAACACCGTCTCCTACGGCATACCATCGAACTGACTCTCGTCCCGACTTAAAATTGTCAGAGTGAGCAAGATAGATTGGCCACCGAATGTGGAGTCAATGTAAGCCCACCAAATTACGGAAGTGAGCGTGGTCGAAGAACCCTAGAGGAATTGTTCGGCGAAGAACGGTGATACATCCAGAAAATTACACCTCGTCAACGGTATGCACTGCAAGTTAAAAGGTATAATTTGATATTGCAATACATCCCAGAGTCAGAGGCAAAACCTATTTAAAGTACATAGAAAGTATGTAGAAGACCACCCGGTCTTCCAAATTTACAAATGGAAAGAGTCAAGACGAGCTCAGACAAAATGGATGTGGACGATGTCGCATCCAGATTGGACATTCTACTAGGGCAACTAGATGAACATCAACATGCGGTCATAGATGTAAGATTGAAGAATCTAATTAATAACATCGTAAACGAATATGCCGTTAGTAAGGGAACGGCCGGGAAGAAATTGACGCGATGACCAATCATCACTAGCATTATATAAGCCGACTAATTCCCTACGTTTGAATCCACACTTAACGATGGTTCTCAAACCTAACAAATGGCCTTTTTCACTAAGCCTGCTCTAAGTCCTTCTTGGAGGTTCTGAGTGGCGTTATCCTACTCCGCACGGAACCTATCCCAATCTGTCAGAGACCCAGGGTCAGATGAGATACTTACTTCCAATTGGAGAAATCACTCTTCACAGCCAGCATACTAACTCTACAAGAGGAATGAGGGAGATGATAAGGGGGGGAAGTGAGTCGAAGTGAGTCGAAGTGAGTCGAAGACTTAAGAAACATTTGGAAAATATAAAGACCCCAGAGGTCACTCAAAATCCATCACAGTGAAAACTATATAAACTGGCCATTTGCCAACTGAGAAACCATCCGGTTTTTCTAAATAGAAAGAATAAAGAGTATTATGGAAGATCACGTGAGAACTGATCCAGGAGATAACTCAATCGACTGGGAGAGATTCCGTGTGGAGTTCGATAACGCCACTCGGGACCCCCAAGAAAGGAAAAGGACAGACTTGGTAAAAAAAAGTCTTTGCTCAATTCTTAGGATAGCCGGACACAATCAATTGAGAGGTCTCCAGGATTAGCTTTCTTATGGTGTTCCATAAAACTTCTTTATTCTTTATATTAGAAAAATCGGATGGTTTTTCAGTTAACAAATAGCTGGTTTATATAGTTTTTTCTATGAATTTGAAGCGGCCTTTAAAGTCCTGTTTACGCCCTAAACGCTTTCTAAGTCCCGGACTTATTTTCCTGCTTTATTGTTCCATTATGACTTATTGTCATCATGTAGAGTCAGTATGCTGAATGTGGGCAATAGTTCCTCCAATTAGATGTGCGTATTTCATCTGAAACTAAGTCTCTGACATATGAAGATACATTTTGAAGATTTATTTTCTAAGTATATTCTTTACATCTTTGCTATAGTTTCTTGCAAAAGTCAGAAAAGCTATAAGGAGGGCCTGTGGTCCAGGGGTAAGATGCTTCCTTTGGGGATAACTTCGTTCGAAGTTACTCAAAATTGGAAGAGATCCCGGGTTCAATTCCCGGCGGGCCCCCTTTCATTTTTGCACTCTAATACGATAATGGACAAATCGGAACATTTCAGTCTACTGAATTTGTCTTAAGATTTGTTGGCGTTTTAAATATAGCTAATTGTTATAATATCATTCATGATCACGTGATTGTTGATCTCGCCAGGCGATAATTTTGGTATACCAATTTAATTGCATGGGTTACGATTAATTCTTTTTTTAATTTGGAACTCACATTTTTTAAAATGTTATGAATTTAAAATATTTTTTCTTACTCGTGGCCTTTGCTTTTACGTCTGCGAAAGTGCTTTCCAGACCTGACGCTAACTGTTAAATCTATAACGTCATCAGAGAAGCTGGATGATACTAAAAGCACATGGAATACCTTGCTAATCAGTACAAAAGTTTTAGGTAACGAGAGTAGGGGGCTAAAGAATTAGTGCTTGTTTAATAACAGACTGTTAGGTTTTACAATTCAAGGTAAATGTGAATTAGTCCGTAAAGAGCAATACAGCTTATAGAGTAAGGAGGCGACGAGCTAGCAGAGCCGCGATGAGGTGCCATGAGCATCTCAGGCGGCGCAGTTGGTTCCTATGCTGGGCCATCGTATTGAGCCAAAGGCTCGGGGTTGTCTAGCTTGCATGCGTATGTAGGAAACAAAAAGGCGTCGGCGCTAGGCGAGATGGACACGAGGTAGGCAGCTCGTATTGTGTGCACCTTAGTAAGCATCAGTCCCTTATTCCTGACATAACTTTTAACCTAACAAAAATTAAAGGGGCGAGCTGGGAATCGAACCCAGGGCCACACCCACCCTAAGGGTGTATCATACCACTAGACCACACGCCCGTGTGTTGTTTCGTAACCATTATGTAAGATTTTGAGCACGCATTTTTCACCAGCTTCTTAACAGGATTGTATTTGTTAAGCATGTCTTCTGTGTGTATTTTTCTCTCCCTAATGACATTCAAAGCGCAACCGCGACTCATTCCTCCAAGTAAAATGAGAATGAAATTTTACTTTTCTTTACATCCCAATTTTGAATGCACCGACAACTTGAATAACGCATCTGGTAACTTTGAACATGATTCAAAAATACTCAAAGTGGTTCAGCGAGTATGCTGTGAAGGGTTGCATCGTATACTTCGGAAATATCGGGGGTACTGTCGTCCTAAAAGAAGATATTGAAAATGATTCTATTTCCCAGAATGCCCGAGTAATGAAAAAAATTTTGTGTGTCTTTTATATTCCTGGTTAAAATGCCTGGCGAAAAATCAACTCGATATCAATACATATGGTTAACAAAGTAAAGACGACCACATTGTCATTCCCCATTTTAGTGGAACAAGGACGATAAGCACACCCTGGATAAGGACGGAGAAGATAATACCTACTGTTACCAGGATAAAGAAAGAGGGAAAAGAGGTTGCGGAGGCGGCGGAAGTCAGAGACGTGACCGAGGGGACGGAAGAATTCCAGGAGCGGGCGGAAGTAGGTTTCGCTTTCCGTTGCATTAATTTTCTCACAAATAAATTCGAATCCGAACCTTACAAACATTATGAACCGTGTACTGTTGTTATATTTGCTATTGGACTGATTGGGTTTTGGTTCCTATTCCCCCCGAGAGAGTCGCTCATTTAATGGGATCACGTTATAAATATCGTCGAACAGTTTTTACAAATCATCAGTGCTGGATTGACGTTGTACGCCTTTCTGATGCATTATGGCTTCAACAATTCACACAGTGTAGCACTGCCAAGTCCAATTTCGTACCTGTAGAACAAAGAAACTCTAAACCCTCACATACGCCATAGTTGAATTGAACAATCGCGCATATCCAGCAAATTGGGATTGTGTGAACGTTCAAACAAATCAACTGGTGTAGCATGCTCTTCTTGGGGAACATATCGTCGCGCACACATGTCATCCGGTGATTCACATGGTTCCAAGTAATGTTCTTTATTCCATTCTCACATGATGTGTCCTTATTGAAACCAGTCCATTCTTAAATATTGAAAGGAGTATCCTTTCTTTGCTCTGGTGTAAATTTCTTCGGATGTGTGAACGAATACGTGGCACCAATATCTTGGAATAAGACTTTTCTTCATTCAAGGAAACCGCGTAGGTTCCAGATATAATTAACCTGCACCAGTTAGACAGACGAAGGTTGTTCTGTAATGGATTGTGAGTGTATATTTGGTCACATGATATGTGCGACTCGATCATCGCCGTGTGTTGGTGTGTTGCTTAATATCTCCTACAAATAGACGATCACCTCCATGAGCTACCTTTAGTTTTCGAAATCACATTGAATATATGCTGTCAGCTTATTTATTTCTGTCGATAATGACTGGTATTCCTTTCTGCCGTACTATTCCATGAGTCGATTATTCTCTGGATTGCCTACCTCAGAATGGTTATCTGGACATGAATGATAGTATTCGCTGAAATTAAGGCAAATCTTCCTCACTTGGGTACTTGTATTTGGGCTGATTTTCTTTATCTAGAAGCTGAATATCCCCTGAAACTGGAATGCTCGCAGAAACCGTGGTTGGCAGGGGACCAGTAACAAACGGGTGGCCAGTAAATGGAGTATCTCGGATATTGCTCACATAGACCTCATAGTAAGTTTTGAATGTTAAATTGTAAAATAAGCTCTCGTATATTTTAATATCCTATGAAGCCCATTATGCTAGAATTGGCTGGCTGTCGATTAACGTGGTTGCAGCCTGTGCTTCTGGCAACCCGTCGAAAAGGCTGATGCAACCGTCATGATCACCCCATCCACGTCTGACAATTGCGCGATTGCTGGATGAATACCTTCAGTGTTAATTACACATCTTTTTGTATGCTGTCTTGCAATATATTATAATCAGGAAGGTTATTTTACTCAACCAATTTACTGATTAGTCCATTGGAAGTAACGTTGTCTCCTGTAGAGGAAGCATTACTATTTAGCAATAGATACTATATAGCATGCGCTCAAATACTCGACGACCTTATCTCTCAAGTTGTACCGGTAGATGATAATCATTATGATATTGTTCCGTAATATAGGTAAAGCCGCAGACTCCTAGTCATTTGAATGGATTAACAGTAAAGGAGATTCATACCAATGTTATTCTAGTAAGAAAGTGGTTCAATAAGAGCAAAAATATAACAATAAATTGGGGTTCGATCTTTAGTCCTTTATATGTAACATTTGTTTGCATATCAATTTTTCCTCGCATTTTTTTTAAAATTACAGCATTTCCGTTTTTCTGATATATTAACATTTTTGTAAGCTAAAGCGAAATCAAGCAATCTCGAAACATAGGTAAAGATTCCAATTATTAGCAAGTATTTTTACGACCATTATCTTTACGACAATGATTCTACTGGACTTTTTCCGACTATTATTGGGTGGTATCCAAGGCCGAACCACCAAACATGGCTCATTCTGGAAACAATTACTGCAAAGTACCTGTTAAAAAACATAAAAAAATAGAGAAAATTATATAAACACAAGGGAAGTATGAAAAGGATTACCATGCCTTATGTACTTTAAATATGTTTACTACAAAAGCGATATTAGTGGCAAGCGCTCCGCCCGGACTTACCTTTAATGCAAAGATACCTGTTAAAGCCTTGTATAAAACAAATGAATGAGGTGCGAGTTGGTATCAGCGAATAATTGTAATCAGCTTCTAAAGTTAGTCTCTGTGATGAAAAAAATTTTGATTATTTTTTCAACTCAACAGCATTATAAGATAATTTTAGTAACTATCATCATTTTAGTTCAAAGCACATCGCTAAGTTATTAAAATCTAAATATCCTCTTATTAAACCTGGAGAAGTTATTGTCCATGTATGTAATAAGAATGCCAAACCAGCTAGGTACTAGGCTCACATGGCGACTTCTGGGGTTCCATACGTTTTACCTTTCCATGTGGTAATATACATCATAAAATTAGCTTTCCTTTTATATCACTCCACAAAAAAACTGCTCACATATAAGATGGGGGTATGGCCTAATTGTAAGTTTCCTAGGCCCACGCCTTAGAGTTGTCAGAGATCCAGTGCCAAATGAGATAATCACTACCAATTGGAGAAACCATCCTCCTCAGATTGTATGTTGACACTATATGACGACAATAAGGCAGTGTCAAAAAAGAAAAGGAAAAAACTATATAAGCTAGGTATTTGTTAACTGAAAAACTATCCGGTTTTTCTAAATAGAAAGAATAAAGAGTATTATGGAAGATCACGTGAGAACTGATCCAGGAGATAACTCAATCGACTGGGAGAGATTCCGTGTGGAGTTCGATAATGCCACACGGGACCCCCAAGAAAGGGCCAGGGCAAACTTAGTGAAAAATGCCATTGCTCAATTCTTAGGAGAGCCGGACAAGAGTTACGGGGTTCAAATCCCTACCATCTTCTGAGTTTTGCGGGTTTCTCCATAGTATCTATAGATGAATAAAAATGAGAATTAAGAGCTCATAAATGGCATTGTGGCCGAGTGGTCTAAGGCGGCAGACTCAAGCGCAAGCTTCCCTCTTACAAGTTGGGTTTTCTGTTATCGTAAGATGCGCGAGTTCGAATCTCGTCGATGTCATAATTTTTATTGCATAGCACTAATTTATTGCTTAGTCTTAAGGTTTCAACCTATAATTGTGTAATTCATAAGTAGGGAGCTATACAGCTTATCTACGGAATTGGTGGAGGTCGCATAATCACCCGGTGCTACATCCGAGCACCACCCAATCAGTTGTTGATACATGCGCATTACCTTCGGAATGAGGGGGAACTACACGGGAACATCAGTCGCGTGTGGTGGTACGTCACCATATTCCTAACATCAAGCCCATTGTTAGGAATATGGTAACGTACGCTTACTAAGCTCTGACGTGCGACCACACGTGACTGATGTTCTCGTGTATTTCCCCCTCATTCCGAAGTTAATGCGCATGTATCAACACCTGACTTGGTGGGGCTCGGATAACCACCCGGTACTAGCTCACTACTTATGAATTACGCAATTATGGTTGAAACCCTAACACTTGATATGTAAAAACAAAAATAGAAGCCCAATGCGGGGCTCGAACCCGCAGCCTTGAGATTAAGAGTCTCACGCTCTACCGATTGAGCTAACCAGGCATTCTTCGTAACCTTTTTTTTTTCTCATATTTATTGGAGTCTAATCATGCAGACTTATGTAGGTTCATGCAGACATATGCAGGTAACGTGTTAATTTCTGGACGCTGACATTTGAGGGGTGGC
>JAKUCB010000051.1:0-11437 GCA_030563345.1 Diutina scorzettiae
TGAGTGGAGGTGGTTATTCATACTACTGTGAATGTCTGTCGTTGCTGTTACTATGATTGTGTGTTTCTGGTGATACTACTGTGACTGTCTGTCGTTGCTGTTACTATGATTGTGTGTTTTTGGCGATACTACTGTGACTGTATGTTGTTGGTATACAATGAGTGGAGGTTGTTGGTGGTATCACTGTGACTGTGTGTCGTTGGTGTACTATCACTGTGTATTGATGGTGCTACTATTACTGTGTATTGATGGTGTTACATTGACTGTGTGTCGTTGGTATACAATGAGTGGATGTTGTTAGTATTATCAATGTACTGTGTGTCGATTGTGTTACTATGACTGTGTACTATTACTGTGTATTGCTGATGTCGCTGTGACTGCGTGTTGATGGTGTTACTATGACTGTGTTTCGTTGGTGTACTATTACTGCGTGTTGATGGTGTCACTGTGACTGTGTGTTGCTGTTGTTACTTTGATTTGAGGTTGTTGGTGTTAGTATGACTGCGACAATATGTTACCATCAATAGCTGGTCATGTGAATGATGATGTCACTATTACTGTGTGTCGTCGGTGTACTATGAATCTGTGTTGTTGGCGTTACTTTGACAGTTTGTCGGTGGTTTTACTATGACTGCGATAAGATCTTACTATTAATCTGCGACATGATGTTAAAATCAATAGTTGGTCATGTGACTGGATGCTACTCTGAATTGGTGGTCATCTAATTGATGGTGAATTTAGATAAATTGTCGTGAGAAGAGAGGAGTGGTCTTGAGATGAGAGTACGGGTGGTGACAGAATTAATATAATCGTAATTATATAGTCTGTAGCAAGTGCTACCCCCCGGTCAATCTCAAAAATTTGACATGGCCGAGGGAAAAGTGGTATAGTGGCTCTGTTCGGTGGCAAAAGTGTCCGGTGGCAAAATTGTCCGGTGGCAAAATTGTCCGGTTGCAAAAGTACGAAGAGGCTAATCCCCTGGTCAATCTCAAAATTTTGACATGGACCTGGGAAAAGTGATTGGCTCTGCCCGGGTTGCAAATTGAACTAAGCTTCAATAACATGCCTTAGAATATAATAGAACTTCCAAGGCATGGATTGAACAAACTACAGAAATTACAGCATCAAAATTATAATTGCAGTACTGCTGTACTTTTCAGACCTATTTTAGTAATTTTTGTGACAATTTTAATTCGAATACTCTTGTTATATAATTATTTAATTACTCTCGTTTGGGATTTTACATACGCCTTTAATTGATTTTTTTGCAAATATTATAAAATATAGTAATTTTTGGTTCAATTTCAATAGAAGAATCTTGATTTATTTGTAATATTTTGGGTTGTTGTCGAATAAAATTTCCGAATCATAGCACTAAGAAAGTTTTCAAGTGCAACTTTATTGGTAAGGTTTACTAAAGTCACTATGTTACAAACTTTTACCAAACCTCGTCGTTGGTACTGTATTTTACATGCAAACATCGAGATTATATTATATTTAGTTGTGAATATTCTTATTTTAGTTTGTATTTATTCCTTGGTGTATCTATATTTACTTTCCATGAAACAAATTTACCTTCCATCAAACAAATTTACCTTCCATCAAACAAATTTACCTTCCGTCACACAAATTTACCGTCCATCAAACAAATTTACCTTCCATCAAACAAATTTAACTTCCATCAAACAAATTTAACTTCCATCGAAGAAATTTATTTTCCATCAAACAAATTTACTTTCCATCGTACAAATTGGTTACTGAATAGGAAGTTTTTCTTGGCATGAAGTAAATTTCACACGTAAAAATGTTATATATATTAGTCAGATTACCTAATATTTGATGATTAATACTTTATTTCAGTCTTGGAAGAGTGCACTTTTTGACCAAATTACATAATAAACTGTTCATTTTTAATATATTTAGTATAGATATGGTAAATATATTTTGCTATTTTATAAATAAAAACAAGATATTACTTTTAGATACATATTTCAAAACAAGCAATTATTCAAAACATGAAATATACTTTTATTATTTATTCCGTAAAATAGTGTATATTTTAGTAAGATTATAAAATTTATTCTATTTATAACTAATTTTAAGGAAAAGTTTATGTTATGAAATATAGTTTTGTTTTGAAAATAGTGATCTTTTAATATTTCTCTTTGATCATATATGTTTATTTTGTTTTAAGAATAGACATCATAAAATTAAGTAGATGATAATATACAGTCTTCGCACATTTTTGGTAGATACAAAATGCTATATACAGGTTATATATAATAAAAGTATATAGAAGATAATATACAGTCTTCGTACATTTCTGGAAGATACAAAAATTATATACAGGTTATATATACAAATTAATTTTGTACGTATTATTGTATGTGTTGAATGTTTAATATAATAAAACTATATAGAAGACAATATACAGTATTGGCTCATGTCAAGTTGACACATAACTCCATATACAGGATAATCATAAATGAATTTTGTTTATGTTTAATGTATGTGTTGTAAGTCTTATGAATTAAAACTAAATAGAAGGCAATATACAGTATTTGCACCTTTTAGGAATGTACACATATCTATATACAGGAAATGAATAAAGATAAGCTTTTATTATATTTTTTGGAAAAGGTATTTTCGATTTTCAATTTATACTTGTTATATACAGTATTTAGTCGCATTTAGTAATTTGATAATTAAATATACAGGTCTTTAATTTAATAGGAATATACCATTTTGTACACACATATTGATAATTTTTTATTGAAAAATGTAGTGTTTTTGTTTTGAAAAATTATGTTATATGAGAATGCTTATATTTTTTAGTTCTGTTTTTTAGCGTTTTAGAAAGTAATTTTATTTTGCCTGTGTTATGAAATGTTTGAAAAAGTTGATTTCTTTTTGATATGTTACGCTTTTATTTTGGTTTGTCGATTGTTGTCGTAAAAGTTTCTGCTTGCATATTAGGTAAAGTGCATTTGATCCTGCATAATATTCGGTTCGTTTAGGATTCTCTTCGGTTTTGAACACTGAACTGTTTTTGAGTTCGTATTTGGTTATGAACATTGGCATGGTTTTGTGGTCAGATAAGGTTATGATCTCTTATTTTGAATTTATTTTTTTTACATTTCGGGAGTTTGATTTCGAATTTTGTGTCTGATTGGTTTATTTGATTAGAATATTTTTGTTTACGTGTTTTTTATTGTGTGCAAGGATATGGATTGGGTGGCGAATAATTTACGAGCCCCCCCTCGATGACTATTGTGCAGGGAAATTACATACGCGACGCGTCTTTGTTGTAAGATTCTTGTAACGTAGTCAACTCTCGTTCGCACCCAACGCATTTGCCACCAACTCAATTCTTCTTGACTGTCCCTGGGAAGAAACAGGTCGACATTTTTGACTTTATCGTCACCAGAGCTACTTTCGTTTTGCTAATGAACCACTAATCTATACTTCTGCTTACCCATGTTCTTTTCGTGGCACTAAAAGAAGTAGGCAATGGCATAGCTGGTTGCAGCAGCTAGGGAGGAGTGCTAGTTCCAGGAGGTAATTATTACAGCTGCCCATTATGCAACGTTATGGAAGACGTAGTACCAAGTGGAAGATGATCTTTAGTCAGTATTTAATGAGGCAATAAACCTGTGTGGGAGTGAGTACGGATGATTTCAGGGTGCGGTGGTACGACGTCTCCAAGATACGAGGGGGTACTGGATTTCAGGGTAGGAGGGGGTGGAGAGGTACAAGGTAGGAGGGGGTGCAGAGGTCTAGGGGAGGGGTTACAAGGGTAAGGTACGAGGGGGTTCAGAGGTCCAGGGAAGGAGGGGGTGGAGAGGTACAAGGTACAGGGAAGGAGGGGGTGGAGAGGTACAGGGTAGGAGGGGGTTCAGAGGTCCAGGGTAGGAGGGTTACAGATTCCTCTAAGGTCGGTGAAAGTGCAGGGGTGTAGGGAGTATAGAGGAGTCTAAGGTACGTGAGTGTGGAGGCCCCATAAGTAAGTGGGGGTACACAGGGTACACAGGTGGGTGACGGCAACAGCGACGTTTAGCTTTACGGGGCAAAGCTAGTCAGGTCAGATAGTTGGAGTGGTGGTAGTTGTGGCTGTGGGAATTATTCATGATGACCCCGTGAGTGTAACATTTCCAGTTGATGAGAATATTGTTATATGACGATTGGCATTTCCTCCAATTGTGGCTGTCCTAATGGATTAGCCGGAGATCAACAAAACGAGAACAGCATGTTGTAGCTGTATCATTTCAAGACAGTATAAGGTATTAGTTTTCCAGCACCGTCAGGAAATTCTTTAGGGATAATATGCTCCCTCTAAATGAATTTGGCTGTTAATTGGAGGACACCGTATCTCCCTCCCATCCAAACAAAGGAATATACCATTGACTGATGGAGATGGTTACATAAACTTCCACCAAGTGTCTTCATAGACAGGGTGGGTACAGAATCAAACATACACATTGGCAGTGAAATGAGACAGGTCGTACTGAAACAGAGTTATTTAAGTCCGATGGAATTGAATACAACGGACCCTCCGATTAACTTCTGTTCTCCCCACTTGGTTATGAAAGTTGCGGCTACTTGTAGCTATCTTCTCCTAAAAATCTTCATTAATATTTGATCACTAATTGCCGA
Organism: Diutina scorzettiae; assembly: GCA_030563345.1. Lineage (NCBI taxonomy): Eukaryota > Fungi > Ascomycota > Pichiomycetes > Serinales > Debaryomycetaceae > Diutina > Diutina scorzettiae. The sequence goes on from JAKUCB010000051.1 coordinate 4,654, forward strand.
TTCAAAAACATGCTCAGTAGTATTCTATCGACTCCTATATACATTATGCCAAATACTTCTCTCTTACTTCCCTAGCCCGCTCTTCTTGTTGCTTCAATCTGTCCATTTTCTTTTGAACATCACCAGCTTCATCAGCAAACGCAATAAGGTTTTCTTTGTAAGGGTGCTCAGCACCATCATACAATTTTAAACGGTCCATACGCACTAACCGCCATTTGTTCTTGGGCAACATACCCTTTACTGCCTTCCGCAACACCTCACCATGGCCCTTATTCTCAATCATTCTGTCCATGGGGATAAGATTAAGCGACCCAGGACGGGTGGTGTGTGTCCAGTACAACTTTTCCGTCAACTTGTTCCCCGATACTGTTAACTTGGAACAGTTGGTAACTACAACATAGTCACCATGGTCGCGGTTGGGGGAGAAAGTGGGCTTGTGCTTACCCAAAAGTGTCGAAGCAATAGAGGCAGCAAGCCGCCCAAGGTGCCGCTTGTCGGAAGCAACGTCAACGTGGTGCCAAACCCGGGTCAACGCCACGGCAGAAGTCCCGATTCGTTGTGACATGCGATGTGAAAATTGTGCTGATGGAGTGCGCGAAAGATGAATGGTTGAACTGCGAAGAAAGGAGATGGGGTTCATAGGGACGAAGAATAAAAGTCTGAAAATGTTCTTTGAGTATGATATAATTCGGGAACAGATGATTCCACCAACAGATGAGTAGTGCCTGAGTTTGGAATTCATGGCCAATACACCTCTATTTTTCAAATTGTACAATCAATTTAGTTGACAAGTGATCTAGTGCAATGCCTTACGCTATAAATAACTAGTTTTCATTTTCATGAATCATTTTCTAGACATTATTTGTGTTTTCTTACTGTACGAACAACCACGCCATCGCTCTAAAATCCATCTCCAACCGTGCTCATATCCCATAAATTTTGGTTGGTGAAAACGTGATCATCATATATATTACTCTCCCACTTCATACAATCTTTTCTTAAATGTCGTAATAAAAAACTTTTGCTGTCTCACTTCAATATCTCACTCACCGTCCACCTTCGAATACTACGCATATGGACTCCCTTGAACAACGCTTTCTCCACAGTGCACCCCGGACGGACCGTCCATCGGAGTATCTTATTAAAAAAGCTGTACGCCGTCAAAATTACGAAGATCTTGATTCAGCAATGCACCTGCGGACAGTATACGTTGGAAAGCTTTCTCATTTCACTACCGAAGAACAAATCTACGAATTATTTTCTAAGTGTGGGCTAATTGACAAGATAATCATGGGGTTGGACCGTAATAGATTGACACCATGTGGGTTTTGCTTTGTTGTCTACAAACAGGAGCAGGGTAGTTTGAACGCGATGAAGTATTTAAATAATACTTGCTTAGACGGACAGTATATCCTGATTGATTTGGATCCAGGATTCAAGGAAGGGAGACAATATGGCCGGGGCATATTTGGGGGCCAGGCAGGTCAAGAAAGTCACATGTACCGTGACAGGGGTGGATTCAGGGGTGGGAGAGGTCGTGGCAGAGGCCGTGGCAGAGGCCGTGGGTTCCGTGGTCGGGGACGGGGATTTTAATAGTTCGTTTATAGCTATATACAATTACATTTTGGACAAAAAGTTGTTGTCATTAATGCGCTTAATGTTGGCCTTTCTCAACTGGCGCTTTCTCCACTTCATAATATCATTTTCCTTTAATTCAGCATCCTTCTTTTGCTTGTCAAGGAGAGTCCATAACCATTCGGGGTATTCACTGTCTTCAAGAGCAACAGGTTCTTGACCCAGCTTCTTGATTTTAAGGTTAAGGGGAGTGCCAGCAACACATGAAGAAATGGGAGTAGTAACAGCGACAGTGGCCTTGACGTTGAGTACCGCTCTGGAAACAGAAAACGACCGGGCCAACGAGAGCATGATGAGTTTTTCGTGAGTGAGAGCGAGTGAGAATTAGTGACGTGGTTAGAGGTGGAAAGGGATGGGTTAATGAAGACAGTGAGGGTCATGAGATGAGTTTAAACTTGCGGTTATGTCTTATATCTATCATACCTTTTGGAGGTGTGCGAATATATTCAAAGCGTTTGTATGATTGCTGTGCGACGTTATCATGAGTAAATCTAGTTAAAAGAATGATAAACTTTGTAACATGAAAACTGCGCAAACGCATTATTGAAATATCTTTCTGTTTTCATTTTGGTATTCAAATACTCAATACTCGTGTATGTATCGGTCATTGTTTCACTCTAGCTTAATTTCAGATGGTCACCTACTATTTAGAATCAACTCGAACATGATCAATCAAATGATAATCTTTCAATGGCTCATTTGCTGCACACGTTGATTACTTCTCACAAGGTCCACTCTCATAGCGATAGCCAACCTACTATCGTGTATCCCCTATGGAAAAACCTGATATCCCACAAACACCTATTTACTTAAATTCTACCCCACCATTATACTTTTATGGCCATTTTTCCACTCTCATGTCACTCATCCACTTCTCATCCCCCTCTCATCTCACTCTCATTTCACTCCCATCTCGCCCTCATCTCACCCATTTCCTCAATTATAGATTCACACCTTCACAATGGTATCTATCGACCCTAACACTTACGTCGAGGCCCCCGAAGGAAAGACCCTCCAATTTGATAACGTTGCTCAACAAGGTAAATTCGAGCTTGGGGTATGCATGGCTATTCATAAATGGGAAGAATTGACAACCGCTGTGGATAATAATTGGGGTGGCCCCAAATCAGGGGAGAAACGGGACTGGATCCTGGGGATTGTGATTGATTTGTTCGTTGAAAACAATATTGTTGACATACAGCTTATCGAAGATACTTTGTTATACGCCATGGCTGATGAGTTTGAAACTGAAGTTGACAATGACCTGGCACTTGAAATTGGTGCATTGGTATTCAAACTTTACCAAGAGTGTGCAGTAGAAGAATATGCCAACGTCGACATATTATTCGAAGCCTATAGTGAAAGAGAAGCTCGGAGAGAGAAACACAGAGTTGAAATTGCTGGAGATGACCTGAGCGATGATGAAGATGATGAATACGAAGATGAGGAAGAAGGGCATCAGCACGGCCATTGTGATCATAACCATGATGACATGGAAGTTGACGATGAGCCTCAAGGTCGAGTAATTGATGATGACGGATTTGAATTGGTACAGCCCAAGAGGAAAGGGAGACGGTAATGGAAAAATTTATATAGGACGAGCGGATACTACAATATTAGCCAGCCTTCTAGATAGGGTGTCTTATTAATTCTAAGTACTAAGTAGAAAAGAAAATTCTCGATATACATCGTAATTGCTACTTGATTTTGGGCCCACATATAGAGGTGGGGTGTATATGTAGTACAAAACGAGGAATACTGCAGAATAAGTGGGTTGATTAGTTTCAGGGCAAGCCGGAAATATTGATGAATTAAAGAATTGGATTAATTTCTCAACTGATCCCGGAATAGCCAAAAATACAGGGTAACACCAATACCTATTGTTCTAACTTGTTATCGTTATTTCTCTTCTCTATTGTTGTGCGGCAGTTATATCATCTATATCGCCTAAAACCCGTTTATCTCGTTATCCCCATTTGGAAAAGATCGACCCTTTGATTTTAAATGGAAACTGCCACAAACTTGACTAAGCCGACATCAATCTTGTGCAGTTTTTCTTACAATTGTCCATGCATAAATTAAAACTGACTACAGACAGCTAGTAATTACGGACATATAAGTAATGACCACACAACACCTAGTTATAGATTTCAGAGACACATTCATCCCCCATTGAGCGTTCCCGTAAAATAATAGGCCTTACCGTTGCCCTCAACGAAGCAAGGTTACTGTGTTTAGCGATGGCGCACTTTGGTGGGACTGGACTCTAAGCCAAAGCCCTCTTCTGCATGCAATGTTCATAGAAAGAGTCGCCTCTGAGTGACCTTATGCTTAACAGTTTATCCGCCTGTGGATATTTTGCGTTCCCAAGGTGCGCCCAGGGGAAACGCATCGCTAAAAAAGTCTAGGTTCCAGAAAGATTCTGGATCCGGTCATTTTTCGGCTAAAGAAATTGCCGAAAAGATTGTGACAATTTTAGAATTCATAGGAATTCACTTTGTAGTTAACTGTGTAGTGGATCACCCATGTGTAAGCATATTTTCATCCTCAGTTTCGGAAATAGTTTCGGAAATCTACACCCAATGTCGGAAATCTACACACGGTATCGGAAAATCACACCCGGCAAGTGTAAAAGAATGCAAATACGCTAGAAACTGCCCGATGCCCCTTCCTCACAATCCAATCGAAAAAGATTGAGTCGTAAATGCACCGTTGAAAACGTAAGCCACACTCAGTAATGCAATTGTGTTTGCACGTGGCGCATGAAAGGAGAGCAACTTGCTCAGTTAGAAGATAGGATGCAAGAATTAGCAACCAGATACTTAACAGTCAAAGCACTATCTACCCCAAGTCTTCGACATAACCGTCGAATTAGATACAAACCGGTGTTTAATATTACCCCGCGTCACTTCTCCGGCATATGCATGCATTGTTGATCACTCTAAACTAATGCCGCCTGAGGACCTATTTTTTTTTTAGAAAATTTTGTCATCCAACAAACATATTTCATCATCTGCCAACCAATATATAATCATTCTTGAGTAACAACACATTCATTTCCCATCTGAATGAAACTCCTGTGGCTAGCTACAGCGAGTTTCGCTGTTGTTGCCTCAGCCAAGACAATTAGTCAGAACACTGTGCTGGATGGGATCCTTGACCTTGGTCTCGGAGATACGATTATTAACCCAGGAGTGTACTGGTCTATTTTGAACAATAAACTTGTTGCTCTTGCCGGGGGGTTAAATGTTGGTGCTGGTAGTGCGTTTTACGTAAGCACGTATTCACTGTTGTTGGGGATTACGGTGACACTCATCCTGGTGACTTCCCCCATTACTAACAATGGGATCGTTTCCTTCAACTCCGCTCTGTCGTTAACCTCGCCCACCTTCAACTTGGCCGGGATTCTGTTTCAGAACAACGGACAAATGTACCTTGGTGGTGACGGTTCGATTGGAACCCCCGTGTATCTGTTGACTGCGCCTTCATGGGACAACGAAGGGTTAATTTCATTTTACCAAAATACTTTCGGTAATGGTGTTGTCACCCTTGGGGGAGGTGGCCTCTATTCCATGACCAACAACGGGGATATCTGCTTTTATAATGTGCTTTTCGTTCAATCTACTCCCATCAAGGGGAACGGGTGCTTACACGTTATTGGTTCTGCTGTTCTCAATTTGTCTCAGCCTACCATAAGTATAGACAATGCTCAAACAGTCTATTTCCATTCTGGATCAACGGGGTCGATTATGACGTCAACATTAGCGTTTTCGGGCACGATGAAGATAAGAGGGTTTGGTTCGGGCATGGCAATTGGTACCACTACCGCGATTACCGGGAAACTGTACGACCTGTCCACTGGTATTCTTCGGATCAATCTTTCAGTTGTCCCTTTTGTTCCTATCTACCAATACTTTAATGTTGGTTTAGGGTATCAAGCTAGTGGATTCCAAATTATTTCAAAAATATTTCCTGGGGTGTCGGTGCCACTTCTCAACGCCGTTACTTATAATGCCCCCCCCCCAGCTGGAGCTGCTGCTCCCAATTGTGGAGCATGTACTTCGACTGTGAATGCTCCCACGACTGTGCTGTCAACAACGACTTCGTCTACTAAGACAAGTACCACAACTTCATCAACTAAGATGAGTACTTCGACACTGACGACGACATCTTCGACACTGACGACGACATCTTCGACACTGACGACGACATCTTCGACACTGACGACGACATCTTCGACACTGACGACGACATCTTCGACACTGACGACGACATCTTCGACACTGAAGACGAGTGCTCCAGCTCCGACTACCAGTACCCCAATTCTGACGACTACCTCAACCCTGAAAACGAGTAGTCCAGCTCTGACTACGAGTACTCTAACCCTGACGACGACAACTTCGACTCTGACAACGAGTACTACAACCCTGCCAACGAGTGTTCCAACCCTGACAAGCTCCCAGACGCTGGCGAACAGTTTATCTACTTACTTGTCATCTACCAACTCGTTTAGTGAATCTTCAACTACTTCAGGGACCGAATCCTTAACTATTTCATCCAAAGAGTCATCAACAAAATTTTCGTCTGTGTTGTCCGAATCATGGTCTCATTCATCCATTGATCCATTCACTACCTCTTCATCAACTAAATATTCATCTGCTTCATCGACCGACTCGTCAACTGAATCGTCGACCGAATCGTCAACTGAATCGTCGGCCGAACCGTCGACTGACTCGTCGATGGAATCGTCAACTGAATCTACGATCGAATCATCATCTGCTTCGTCTACTGAATCTTCAATTGAATCGTCGGCTGAATCATCGACTGACTCGTCGATCGAATCTTCAACTGAATCTTCGACCGAATCTTCAACTGAATCGTCGGCTGAATCATCGACTGACTCGTCGATGGAATCCTCAACTGAATCTTCGTTCGAATCATCGTCTGCTTCGTCTACTGAAACGTCAATTGCTTCGTCGACTGAATCTTCAACTGAATCGTCGTCCGAATCATCGACTGACTCGTCGATGGAATCCTCAACTGAATCTTCGTTCGAATCATCGTCTGCTTCGTCTACTGAAGCGTCAACTGCTTCGTCTACTGAATCTTCAATTGAATCGTCGGCTGAATCATCGACTGACTCGTCGAT